>AWWV01009277.1:0-25843 GCA_001974805.1 Corchorus capsularis | reverse complement strand
CAATTAATTCGGACGCGGTAAAGAAATATTATGCCTAAGAGGGGGAAGCTGGAAAAAAAAAAAAAAAAAAAAAAAAAAAAAAAAAAGCTAAAAAAAGAGGGGCCTAAAATAGAAAGAGGTCAGAAAAAGAAAGTAAAAAAAAACTTGGCCTAAAATAGAAAGAGGTCGGAAAAAGATAAATAAGTAAAAAGGAGGGGTTTAGGTTGAAAACCCGCAAAGGGCGGCCTGAATCCAATGGGGGTTCTTGCGTTGAAAACCCGAAAAGGGCGGCTCAAGTGAAGGATAGAAAGGCATTGACAATGGAATCTTGCTCAATCTTCTTGTGAGGTCGAAAGGATGAGTCAGCAGTCCAGAGCTACCAGTGATGACCAAAAAAAGAAGAATTTACACACAGAACCATTCGAAATACCAAAAATTATCGGAGTATTCATTGTCATGCGGTCATCTCTATTTCTTTATTATTACTTCAATATTTTTTGAACTATTCTTCTTATTGCAAGAAAAGCCTTTTATGTGCGTTTCTTTTCTCCTTAATATTAAAATTACTTTTCTTTTTTACTTGCATTCTCTATTGAGAGGAAAACTTGAATTATGCATTTCATTACAAAATCATAATTCTGATTGAACATATTTAAGTAAACATGGTCGCGAATGATGTTCAACCACAAAAGGAGGTAAGCTGGAACATGAATCTTAATTTCACTATTGGGGAAGCCCACGTTGGAAGTAAAAAGGATTCCTATGGAGCCAATACTCAATGAAGGGCATGTAGTCCACAAAAAGGGAGTCATCAGAAAGAGGATACCCAAGGCGTAATATTAAGAAGAAGTGAAGAGAAAGAACAAAAGTTTGTCAGCTTAAATCAGAATGCTATCAAGAGTAATGTTGGGCTATCTTGGGTCTTTATTTTAAAAGCAATAGATTTCGATGCAAGAGAAAAGAAATGATTTTAACATGACATTTATTGAGTTATTATTAGATTTTCATTCCCAAGTTCTTATTTATCTCAAATCCTAATCGAGGTCTCTAATCGAGGGTTTCTTGTTCCGATTCCAAATTTCGTTTCATTGCCAAATCCTAATCGAGGTCTCTAATCGAGGGTTTCTTGTTCCAATTCCAAATGTCGTTTCATTCTCAAATCCTAATCGAGGTCTCTAATCGAGGGTTTCTTGTTCCAATTCCAAATTTCGTTTCATTGTTCAAATCCTGCTTGAGGTCTCTAGTCGAGAGTTTCTTGTTTCAAAATCGTGTTGGTTTCAAACCCTGCTTGAGGTCTCTAGTCGAGAGTTTCTTGTTTCGATTCCAAAGTCTTGTTAGTTTCTAATACTGCTAAAGGTCTCTGGTCGAGTTTTGTCAAATCATGTTTCATTCTCAATCCTGCTCGAGGTCTATGTTCGATAGTTTCCGCTTTTAGACACATTTTCTTCTAGAATCGCTGAAATAAACTCAATAAACACACACAAAATGGGAGTCTACTTCTTTGCACATTTCCCTATTATAGAAAAGTTTACAAAGTGCTCTTTTGAAAACTTCCCAATAGTCGGAAAATGCACAAAGAGGGGCAGCTGTAGACACCCATTTTTGTCCTATAATTTTAATTTAAAACATTTGCTTAATAATTGGCGTTAGGGTCATCTAGGGGCATTTTGGTCATTTTTTACACTAAGGGCATTTTGGTCAGTTTCATATTTAGGGAGCATTTTGGTCATTTTAAGATCACTTTTAATTTAGATTAGCTAATTCATTTTAGTTATCTAGATTGCATTGAAAATAAAATCTTAATGTGTACTTTTGGATTTTTTTTGCATAATTGCATTTAGTAATTTAGTATTATTGTATCTCGTTTTCATTTAGTAATTTGGTTTGTTATACTCATTTAGTGATTTAGCTTTGTGGTAGTTTAATCCGGTTTAGTAGTTTAATCCGGTTTAGTTCATCGTTAATTAACCCTTCATTTAGCAATTAGTTAAATATCGCATAAACTGGATTTGCGTTTTCGTGTGCTTTTGGCATCACATGGCTTTGCTAAGTAGAATAATGATAGATAGAATGTCAGAATATTAAAAAATACAAAATACAAAAAAGAAGAAATTTGTTTCATTTTGTTCATTCATATACATTTATTTTAGATTACAAATTTTTCCAAAAAAAATATAATAAAAAGGCTAAAACATACAAAAATTGGGAATTACAAATGTGTTACATTTTAGTTTTCCTTCTTGCATCCTTTCGCAGTTCTTTTTTCTTCACCTTACAAGAAGAAGATGTTTGATCGGATTTTAGAATAGACTCAGTCTGGTTACTCGGAAACCTGCAAGATTTTGAATGGGGCAATAACCAATGTGCCCTCCAAGACTCCAGACTAAACACCATTAATTGGTGTAAGCCAAAAAGATCGGAGGGCTTAATGCAAAGGCAGTGCAGCAATATTAAATGGAACAAAAGCATGCAAAGGGCTGTCAAACAAACATGCACCCGAGCGTTGAAGGTCTTTTAAAAGATCTCATGTGCAGGGCTGCGCATGGGAGGAATGGAAATTAGAGCATAAAACAAGAGCAAGCAAACAATGGAGAATTTCACAACAAGATACATGCAGAAGAAATAACAGACAGACATGAGGAACACTTTTGCTCTCGGTCGAATTTGGAAAGGGATTCAGGATTAATTCCTGGTCCCTGAATTCCAGCACAACCTTAAAATCATGGCAAGCAAAGAACAATCATTTGAGCATATAGAGATTTAACCACTTTTTAGTAAGCAATAGAGGCATTCATGCATAACCTTTCATCTCAACAAGCATTCATTACATGTAATAAAGCATTCCCACCTCAGTCCACATTGTTGGTTCATCAGACTACTTCTAAATGAGCATAGTGCCTTTTGGACAACATGTACTGCATAAATATACATCTAACACTAGTACTTTCAATTTCATTTTAAAGCAAAAAAATCCAGTATAATAACATCATTCCAGAACACCAAATACTCCAATTCCATATCATTTCTTTCGCAGGACATTCATCCTTAGCAGCATGCATTCACACAGCAATATGTGCACACATTGCATTTAAACAAGCATTTCAGCATGCAACCTAGAATTATAAGCATGCATATTTTCACGTTTTCGACTAGCCTAGCATGCATGAACACTCAAGGTGGTCCAACATCACAGTGTGGCAGTCTATTCATTAAAAGTATTTCCATTTCTGCATGCATCAACAATTAAAATTTAGCATAACATAATTTCATGACACTTCATCAGAAAATAGTCATTCAAGCCATTCATACATTAGAATTACCCAAAGACAGTAGCAAACCAGCAGAGCAAGCAAAACAGAATAAAGGCCCATTTGTTGCAAGGTAAAGCAGAAATCGACAAACACCAATAAGAAAGTCAAAAGATGACATGTCATGAGTAAATCCAAGCCAAATGCAAATCAAAAGAGACCAAATCAGCAAGAGAATGTCAGGTAAGCAAAATGGCCGAAACAGTGTCAAGTTGGTAAATACCTCACAAATATCAGGGAATTATAACAACAGAAACTGTCAAAAGCCAAAGAATCGAGGGAAATAGCCCTTCTGTTTTGAAGAAGGATCCAGAGAGGATCGAGGTACGAGGACAGCTCACAAGAGTCGTTGGGTTTATCCCGGAAAAACCGGAATTCCCACCTACCCGAAAAGGATAAGGGAGAGAGAGGAATCGAGAGAGAAGGGAGGAATGGAAGAGGAGGGAGGTCTCTTTCCGGATGCTTTTAAAAAGAGGTTTTTTTAAAAAAAAAGGAGAAGAAAAAACAACACTTTGAATGAAAAAAACTAGGGTTCGAAAAAAAATTGGGGGTTTTCCCATTAAGCAAGGGATTAAAAAATTGAAACCAGAGAGATCTCTAGAATAGTGAGGAGAACAACATACCTAAGTCTGAGAAGAATCCATCGGGTAGTTTAAGAGATCCATAGACTTTTGTATTTCGGGTTCGAGTGAGTTTGAGGGGTTTTGATCCAATTTGTTAGAAAATGAAACTTGGATTCGAAAGGAGAAAGGGACATGCAGTGTTTCTGGAAAGTTTAAGGGCTTTCCACAGTGGATTTTCGCTCCGATGCGGCGAGGACTGTTTCCGGCGGCGGTGCAGACGGCTAGGGTTTGAGGGAGAGGAAGAAGACTGAAGTGAAGAGAGAAAAAAAAGAAGCTTTTATAGCCTCGTACGGACTAAGACCAAACGGCGTCGTATCAGGTAAATTTGCTTTCAATTCCTTCAATTTAGTCCATTTTGTTTCAATTGGCTGCTATTTGGGATTGAGTGTGACAGATTATTTCAATTAAGGCTTGTTTATGCTTAATTATTTCAATTTGAGGCCTACTTGTTTACTTTTGTGATGAATATGTTAGATTTAAAGTTAATTTGGTCCTAAATAAATTTTCCCATATTAAGTTTAAGCAAAAGAAATCTTACCTTTTAATTTCCATGTAGATGTCTTGTTGTTTTTTTAGGTAATTATATCATGTTTTAAAATTTAGGGATTAAGTCTAAGTCATTGATCATGAATAGATTAAAAATTAGTCCTTTAGCTAAAAGGTTAGATTTTTGACTCAAATTAGTGTGTTCGTTAATTTCGTTTGTAAAAAAGGGATTTCTTTAAAAATGATTAGCAAGATGTCAAAGTATGAGTTTTTATGTCAAAATTAACTTAAAATTGAAGCTTTTGGTTTGATCGATTTAAGTTCATATTCGTTCAAATGGATTTCTTGATTCCATTCAAAGTCTATTTTAATTAGGAAGATTAAAAGTTTAATTCGAAGTTTGAATTTTTAAATTAAAGTTAGCTTGGAAATTTAAGGATTTTGGAGCTAATTTTAATTTAAAAGCCAAAACTTTGGATCAAAAGCTTGATTTTTTAAATTGAAAAAATGACTTAGAAGAGGGATTAAGGTATTAATTTGGATTAATATTCACTTAAAAATTAAATCTTTGGTTTGAATTAGTTGAAGGTTTGATTTAGTTTCCTATATTTAATTCAATTAATTTAGTACTTAATCTTGAGTCTATTTTATTAATTGATGCATTTTAGCTCTTATTTATGAAATATGGAGTTTCTTTTGCCCCCCTGAAATTTGCTAACTGATTGTTTTAGTGTGCAGAAGTCCCCAGAATTGTCCAGTCCGACCCTTAGCTTTTGATTTCTTTTATTAGTTTCATTAAGTCTTTTGGATTTAGTAATTAGCGTAGAAGTAAAAAGTAGAAAGTAAAAAAAGCGCACCTGCATTCATGATACACACGCTATATATCATTTCGCCCTATTTCTGGTGTATTAGCATTCGTCTTTTGCTAAGATGAAAGACCTTTCGGATAAATATACTCGGGTACGAATTTCCGGGAGGTCTTTCTAGACCGGTTTATTCCATAAATACCCCCATACTGCGTGGGAAGGATTTATGGAGTTGACTTTGGGTAGACTTGTGTTAATGCATGTAAATAAAATCAATCTTTCATGCACCTTAATTGTCATTCATGAGAGTTAGCTAAGTAAGAATCAGTAAACAGTAGTTGTTTTACAATGACGGGTGGGCCCCAAATAAATGTACTCGGGTACGAATTTTTTGGTCCTCGCTCCGAGATTGAATTATTCCTGAAATACCCCCATAATGCGTGGGAAGGGTCTCGGGTTAATTTCAAGTACACCGATGTTTACTGATTAAAATAAAATTCACTAATTCATGCATCATTCGTATTCATTCATCCGAAAATAAGATAAAAGCAACCGTTTTTTTAGACCCACTAGATCTTAGTTTAGATTAGAGGTACCGTCATTTGACGGGCATTTGGGGGTGCTGATCCTTCTCCAAATGTAACAGACTCCCGAACCTAGATTTAGGTTGGAAGACCGGACTTTAAGTTTAGTGGGTCCAATGCCGAGCTTTGGATTTAACTAGGCTTAGGAGATCATTAGGTGGCTAATCACACCTTAGAAAAAAGATTAGTGGCGAATCCTCTTTTCCCAAAGTCGTTTCGGTGGGGTTCCCCGGACCCGAACGTTTCGACAGCAGAAGAACCTAAGACTCTGCGAGAGTTAGTTGGACAAAACGTCACTGCGCAACGCTTAGCAATTCGATACCCAGATACTACTGGAAACTTTGAGATAAAATCTGGATTTATTCAGATTTTACCCAAATTTCATGGTTTGCCTGGAGAAGATCCCCACCGACATCTTACTGATTTCCAAATTGACTATCTATCTACAAGTATTCAAGGTATTCCTGAAGATCAATTCATGCTAATAACTTTTACGTTCACTCTTGTGGATCGTGTAAAAGATTGGTTGTACCTCTTACCTACTAGTTCAATCACATCTTGGACGAGCCTTAAGAAATGGTTCTTGGAAAAGTACTTTCCTGCTCACAAAGTATCAAGTATAAGGAAGGAGATTTGCGGAATTAAACAACGCCATGGAGAAACAATGCATGAATATTGGGAACGTTTCAAGACACTTTGTGCGAGCTGCCCCAATCATCAAATTAATGAACAGTTGCTGATCCAGTACTTCTACGAAGGATTACTACCGTTTGACAGATCATCTATAGATTCTGCAAGTGGAGGAGCTTTCATAGACAAAACTCCCGCCGAAGCTTGGACTTTAGTGGAAAACATGGCTGCAAACACTCAACAATTCGGATCTCGAGAAGACTATTCAAGAGAAGGCCATACAAGAAGAATCAATGAAGTCTCTACCTATTCCACCTCATTGGAGCAACAACTTCTAGAAACGAATCGGCAAATCGCTATGCTCATTAATTTGTTCCATGCGAATTTTTCAAGTATGCCTAAGGTTTGTGGTATTTGTTCTCAAGGACACTATACTGATAAGTGCCCTACTTTAGAAGATAACAATCAAGGAGTCAATGCTATGGGAATGCAAGGAGCTTATCTAAGGAAGCGTGAACCTTATTGGAGAGCTGATCAACCAAGTCAACAATATGGGAACCAAGGTAATTATCAAGGAAAGCCAATGAATTTTCAAAGGCCTAATTTCCAACAATCTTCACAAGCTGTTTCCAACGAGATGCAACAAATTAAGGAAGCTATGGAGATGATGAGGAAACAAATTAGTCAATTGGCTAGTGATATGAGTGATCTCAAGACACAAGGTCAACAAAGGATCCCATCGCAACCAAAGGTACCTCTTAGAGAGAATGTCAGTGCAATTACTTTAAGGAGTGGAAAAGAGTTGGATGAACCCTATCCAACCCAAGTCGCACAAGACAAAGGAGAGTCAAGCCACACCAAAGAAGAAGAATTGCAAGCGCCTGTCAAATAAATCAAGATTGAAGATGAACCCAATGACAAAGGAGTTGCGCATACTGCTGAAAAAGACAAGGGAACCACCATTGATAAACCCAAAGAAGCAAAAATTCCTTTCCCATCAAGATTGAAGAAGTTAAAGAAAGAAGATGATGATCAAGATATTTTGGAGATACTTCGAAAAGTTGAGGTCAACATCCGACTTCTTGATACCATTCAACAAATTCCAAATTTTGCAAACTTGCTTAAGGAACTTTGTACCAACAAGAAAAGGTTACAAGGTAAAGTTAGTGCTGGAGCTAATGTTTCAGCTGTGCTTCAAAAGAGTTTACTTCCTAAATGCAAGGATCCAGGTACGTTTTCTATTACTTGTTCTATTGGAAGAAGTATTATAGAGAATGCTATGCTTGATTTAGGTGCTTCTTTAAGTGTGATGCCTTATTGTTTTTAAAAAAACTTTGAATCATGGTCCTTTAAATAATACTGATGTCATTCTACAGTTAGCTGATGGATCTTTGGTTCATCCCAAAGGTGTTTTAGAAAATATCTTAATTAAAGTTGAGCATTTGATTTTTCCTATCGACATATTTGTTATGGATATGGAACGTTCGAAAGATCAATGTCCTCTTTTATTAGGGAGACCTTTTCTAAGAACTTCTCATACTAAGATTGATGTATTCAATGGTTCATTGACCATGGAATTCGATGGTGAAGTCATCCACCCTAGAATTCCATCTCAATTGCCTTTGAAATCTAACAATTTTGTTTATGTTGTGAACTCTAAGTGGGTTAAGAAAGGAGCTGTTGAAGATTCTTCATCAACAACGCCTGCTCAGATTTTCAAAAGAAGACAAAGGATTGCCGCCTTTCAACAACAAAAAGATGAAAATTTTTACCAAGCTTGGGATAGATTCAAGATGCTTTGCGCCAGTTGCCCTCATCATGGCATAACGCAACAACTTCTGATTACATACTTCTATGAAGGATTAGGAGTTGATGATCAGATTCTTGTTGATAGCATCGACAATATTCCCTTGTTTGATAGAACTCCTGATCTTGCATATGAAGCATTGGAAGCTTTGTCTAAAACAATTGAACCCCCTAGCTTTAGGAAAAAGAAAGATCAAGAAGAGCCGAAGAACATTACCAAGCTAGACGTCAACAACAACCAAGGAGTTCCACCGTCCATGGTGATTGACAAGACAAGCTATCAAGTGAAGGAAGATACCAAAGGAGACCTTTCAACTAAGAAGCAAGATCCAGTTCAACAACATAGAGTAAAAGTTGGAAGCATTCATCAACGTAAGAAGGAAAGTCTTCCCCAATTTTGGCAAAGATTTAAGAAGCTATGTGCTGATAACCCTCAACATAGTTATGATCAGAGAAGATTGGCTCGAAAATTCTATCAAGGTTTAAGAGTTTTTCACTGAATGGCCGTTGACACTCTCACTCACATTCCACTGTTTGATCATAGTACTAACGACATACACGAGGTATTGGAGAATTTTGCCCAAATGTTAAGTGTTCCATCAACCAAAAAGGGAGGAAGCAAGGCAATGCACAGAAGGAAGTTGTTCAAGGCCAATATGATCGAGCTAACAGAGCTACCACCAGCCACAACCCGGCCAAGCTCGTGTCGTGCTAGCCAGCATGCCCGGCCTTGTCCGCGCCAGCCCGCGCACCTAGCCAGACCATTGCCCGACTACAACCGGCTGCTGCAGCATCATCCGCGCTACATGCCCGGCCGAGCACGATCACTGCCGCGTCAACCTGTGCACCATGCCCCGTCTCAGCCGCACCAGTCTGCGCCATCACCGAGCCACAGCCGGGCAGATCTGCTTCTAACCGAGCCATCACCGAGCCATCCCATGTCAAAGACGCAACACCACAAGTATTCACTGAGTTAGGACCGGCCATCACCGTGCCATTACCGGCCAAATGCTTTTCAAGCCATGCCACATCCGTGCCACCTCTAGATCGTGCTGCTTTATACTCTTTGATACTTTCAAGACTTGATAAAATTCAACTTGAAATTATCAAAATCATTGAGGACATGTTGAAGGAATATATCCAAAATTCCTTCACCCTTGAAGAATGACTTTCTTTAAGGAAGTTTAGCCAAAGACCTTAAAGAAAGGCGCTTATTAGGAGGCAACCCAATATTTTTACTAACCTTTAATTTTTCTTTGTTCTATTTTCTTTTTCTTTTTAGGATTTCATATACAAGAAGAGCAAGAGGAGCTTATTTTTCGACAACAACAAAGAAGACATCGAATGGAGCTTATGCTTGGAAATAGAGAAGCTTTCTTAAACTTTTTCTCTATTTAATTTCTTTTGCAATGCTTTGATTGATTATTGTTTCGCTTTGATTGCTTTTTCCTTGATATGAATCACATATAGGTCATATAGGGTTTAAATTTGCATATCATATTTATTTTTATTGTTTATATATTCTGAGTACCGCACTTATAAGCATCTTTTCACATTGAGGACAATTTGTCTTTTAAGTGTGGTGGAGAGAGTCTAATAGAGAGTCTACATGCATGAAAAATAAAATTTTTTTGAAAAATTTTCGAAAATTCATGGTATTTTATGAGAAATTTTGAATTTCGTGCATATGTTGAGAAATTGATTTGATTATGATTGATGAATACTTAGAATTTTTTAAGAATGTTTTGTTCATTGATTAATTTATAGCATGATATCTTATTTCTTAGAATTAGGTATAATTAGAGTCTGTGATAAAAGCTTATTGTTTACTACTTCTATGATTGCCTATTTCTAGAACTTGTGTTTAATTTTTATTGAAATTACACTTATGAAAGTATATTATGGATATGTCAAGAATAAGTGTGAGGGACTATTTATATAAAATGGTAGTTAAAAAATCTTTTTCAAAAAAGAAGTGTTTCCATGCAAGAGGAGAAGAGGTATTTATGTTCTTAAAAAAATCCATTGTTGTCACTCTTTTCTTTGACAAAAGAAGTTAGTAACCCTTGGGAAGAAGATAAGAGGCATGGAATTGCAAAAATATTGTCCTTCTTTGAAAAAATAGGAGTCCTTCTAGAGTGCTAGTAGCCTCAAAATAAAATAAAGGGCATTAGTAACCCCTAATCATGAACACTTCGAGGTTAGTAACCTCAGTTTTCTAAAAATTAATTACCCTTTGAAAATCATTATAACCCATGCAAAACTCTTGATTTGTATTCATGATATGCAATCCTTTGAGTAATGTATATAAAGATGAAGACTCAAGCTTATAGAAAGAAGTAATTATAGGATGTGATGAATGATAAGTGATTAGAGCTACTTTGATTATGGTTACTTAAGAATAAAGATGCTTGCTATTTCTTGATCCTTTGAATTGAGTGCTCTTAATATTCTTTGTTATTTTGATTTCATGATTGAATTGATCCTTAATATATGTATGCATTCAAAATTTTGAAAAGATTTGAACATAGATTTAATTCTCATGCATTTGGTTTAGGTTTATTGAGTCTTAATTTTCTTAGTTTTCTTAGTTTTCTGCACTAGTTTGCTAGGGACTAGCAAAGATTTAGTGTGGGGAAAATTATGATCGAGCTAAAAACAACCCTATTTTTATGATCATTTTCCTATGTTTTTTGCTATTTTTATGTGTATTTTTACCCTATTTTATACGTATTTGTGTTTTTAGGTCTTGAAGAGAAGAAAAGTGGAAACTTGTTGTTTTTCACTCTTTTTGGAGCTATTTTGATGACTTTTTACTCAAATATTGACTTAGCAAAATTGGAATGAAGATTTGAAGATTCGAAGTTCGTATTTGACGATTTATTGAAGAATTTAATACCATTGAAGAATTATTTCAAGAAGCAAGAATTGAAGATTGGAGCTTAATTGCGAAGGATTGAAGACAAGCCCAGAAGAAGCCCGGAAGTTTTAGAATTTTGGATATTTTATATGAGATAATACTTAGCTCATATAAGCCCACAATTGGAGTTAGAATCCCAATTTGTGCCGCATATATCCAAGGAGATATCCAAATCCCGTAATTTTCCGCAACTAGTCCTATTTGGATTAGGATTTAGCGCAGTCTCGGTAAAAAGGCCAAAACTTTCTGTTCAAATGCCCGTTTTAGGCCCGTGAGTAGCCGTTGGAAAGCTAATTCCGAGTTCTACAACTTTCCTTTGAAGTCCAAAGCCCAGTTCTCCATATTCAAGTCTGAAATTGCTGTCGAAGTTTCTGCATGAATCCAGAATTTTCTGGAGTCCTATTTTCACAAGGATTTTGACTCTAGAAAGACTTTTAAGCCAACTTGGAGACCAAGTCAGCCTCTAAACCGTCCTAGACCCTTTCCTAAGTCTATAAGGAGTCCAATTAGTCCACTATAAATAGCCACCTTATGTAACCCAATCCCACACAATTAATATACAATTCTCTATCATCTTTTTCTTAGAAAATATTTTAGTTTTTCTCTAGTTTTTAGGCTAGGTGTGTCGACACCCTCTCTTTGCATAGAGAGGTGCGGCATCCCTAGGGTTTCAAGAAGGAGATTCCGCTCCCTTCAAGTCTTGTAAGTTTTCTTATGTCTGTCATGGATTTTCCTAAATCCATGAGTAGCTGAATTCTTAATACTTCTTATCCTTTGGTGAATTCAATCAATTGATTATGGTGAGATTTATGTGCTTATAATTTGATGTTAGTTCTTGATAGATAGTAAGTGAGTCTCTATTTTATTTTAGGATCTTGATTCTTATTAATTTAGAACGGCCGCTAAAGAGACAAATTGATGGATCTACAGTTAGATCAAACTTAGAACTAACCCTTCAAGTTTGATTATTGGTAGCAATTGGATGAGAATTAACCCTTCCATCCAAGGGATGAGCTTACCATTGGGTGAGTTATTTGCTTGGTGTCTGGTTTTATTTATTAAGCATGTGTGAAAAATAATTGTTCTTAATGTATTGTTCTTATGTGATTTTTAAGCCCTAACCAGTAAATCAACCACCGAAGGAATAATAGGGATATTTTAAGCCTCAAAAGGGAAATCTTATCTAATATACATGTTAGGTTTTTCCTAGACCGTTATCATCAAGAATAAAATATCGAATTCATCTTTTAAATCAAGGATCCATAGTTAATTTGATTGATTCATACCATTGGAGAAGAAGTATGCCTTTTAATTATTGTTTTCTTTATAAATTGCCATAGATTTAGATTTAATTTACTTTGCCTTATTTTTAGTTTAATTATTTTAGGGGATTGAAAAAATCACTGTTAATTTTACCCACATCCTTTACTCTGTTTTCTTTTCAAAACTGATTTTGGGAGGAGATTTAATCTTGGGATAAGTTTATTCGCCTTCTCTGTGGGATTCGACCCCTACTTGCGCTATCTACTTAGTTAGGTTTTTGTGGGGATTATTTTTATGATCGCTGACGACTGATCATTTGTCTAGGTTTAGTGTAAGGCTAAACATATTTCCCTTTAAATGTAATGAGTTTTATGAGTTTTACCTATTTTATCATTTTTTAAAATTTAAAAAAATCAAGAAAAATCAATAATTTATACCAAAAGAAAAAAAATCCTTTCATCGTCGTTCCTATGTCCCGCCAGAAATTGGTAATTTGCCTTCCAAATTTCCTTTGTGTTCCAAACAATTGAAGAATTTTTTTTTTGTCGGAAAACAATTGAAGAAGTTTAAGACATTTTTCCTGATTTGCTGCTAATTAGAAAAAATTGGCAATTAGCCTTCCAAATTTCCTTTGTGTTCCAAACAATTGTAAGTTACATTGCGAATAGCCGTTTTTTTGGTGGAATTCCCGATATGATTGGAGATATGGCAGAGGTACTGGATTTATACCTGAATGAACTAACAAGAAAAATACATGATGTTTTGTTCTTGTTAATGAATTTGGAGGAGATATATCTTTACAAAAACAAATTATCTGGAGAGATTCCTTAAGTCATTAAATCTTCCAACTTGACAATGAGGGATTTTTTTTTCTTTTGATTAAAATTATTGATTCTCCTTAATTTTTCTTAAATTTTTTTAAAAAAGGATAAAATAGGTAAAATGCTGTAGACACTCGTTTTTGTCCCATATCCTTCAATTCAAAGTCAATTTATGTCTTAATTGGTATTAGGGTCACTTAGGGGCATTTTGGTCATTTTTGCACTAGGGGCATTTTGCTCATTTGCACATTCAGGGGCATTTTGGTCTATTTCAAGTCCGCTTTTAATTTAGATTAGCTAATTCATTTTTTTAAGTCATCTAAATTGTATTAGAAAATACCAAAAAATACTTTTTATCTAAGTCACATTTGCATATTCCATTATTTTAGTTATCATTTTAGTTAGCAGTCTAATTTGGGCATTTTAGCTACCTTGGAATTTAATAAGGATAATCTCTTCACATTACATAAGTAGTAGTTGAATTAATTTTGCTAGTAAACAATTTCATTATAGCATTGCTATTTCTAAAATACAAAAATATATATATTGGAAAATCATAAAAAAGAGAGTTTGCATTCCATTTACTAGAGTTTTTACAATTACTTTTGTGGTATACAAAGAAAGAAAAAAAAACAAAAGAAAAAAAAGCCTTTTGCTCTCCAAATCTACAGTGCCTAGCAACTTTCGGTTTCATGCTTCTACACGATGACACCTCTCGTGAGTGCTTGCCACATCGAAAGGCTACATTCTCAAGTTGCAATTCTCTCATTCAATCTTGTAAGCAAAGGCACGCAAGTAACTTCCAACAGCTAGAAGAATTGAACTTAAATTGGAACTGCAAGTAAGGCACCCAATTTATCAAGGTCAAGAACAAGAAAATGTAAGATCACCAAGCATTGAAGTGATCACTGCACAAGAAAGCAAGCAAGTGTTCATCACAGAATTACAAGCATAGCAATAGAGCATGAGAACGGAATTGGGCAAAGCAACAAGTAAAGGCATGCCAAGCATGTACCAGAAGAATTGAATTTGATAAGGAAGGCACAAAAGTGACATTGAGCAGCAACAGTGGCATTCGGCCAGGCCAACAATTCAGTTGCAAAGCATAATAGCAAGATATAAATGATTAAGGCAAAGCAAAATTAATAAAGGGAAAAGGCATTAAGGCAATGAAAGTGTGAGCATAGGCAACAAGTTGTTCAATGCACACTAAGGTCACATTTCCAGTAGCATTATCCAATCAAAGTCAAACAGAGACTATAAGACCAGTTTCAGGGCATTAAGAAAGCATTTAGCATTCACATTTAGTTCCACTTGCACACATAATCATTCATCATTTAGTCTTTCGCAGTCAACAAAAAGAAAAGAGAGCATTGTAGCCATAGTAGCATGTACACGCCATTCTCAGCAAGCATTTCCATTACATAGGTCTATGTTGTTAGTCTTTATGTATTTCAATACATAATCATGCATACATTTCATCCCAATCCTTTGCATTTTGAAGAAAAAAAAAAGAGAGCTTGCAATATAGAGCACATTCATATAATATCATTGCTTTCACAGTTCAACTCTCATATCACAGTGAGAATAATTGCAGAGTCCATTTGTATTCATTCAACCTCAGCAACATGCTTAGTTTAGTATTTTTTCTAGGCATTCAAAGTAATTTAACGTTGCATCCTCAACAAAGCATTACCAACATGTAGGACAGTCCTTTTAGACTCTTGCATTTCAGTGAGTTAATTTCGTTTAAAAATAAAACATTAAGCATTCCCTTTTCGCATTACATTATAGTTATGTCCATTGAAACACAAATTCAGTATGCATTTAGACATTAAATTGCATTTGCAGAGCACACACTAACACAACCAATAACCATCAATAGGTCACATTTTCATTTTTAGCATACATTAGTCATAAAGCATTCAGATAAGCTTCAAAAAAAGCCCAAGTCAGCAAAGTGATTCCTAAGAGTTGCAAAACCGTTATATAAAGAGAGAGAAATTATACCTTGAAGGGAAAGATTCTCTCCAGGTCGGCTCATCAAGGCCAACTCACCTTTCTCAAATTCTCGGCATCAAATTTCACCTGCTCACAAGAAAACAAAATTGGTTAGGAAGAAGGGGGCAAAGAAAACAGAAATTGGAGAGGATAAGAAGGAATCAGAGGAGAGCTGGCAAAAGAGGAGAAAGATTGGGATCTTACCAATTCGATAATACAAAAGACTCCCTCTCTGATCTTTCAGGGAGGCTCTTGGTTTTTCATTCATTGAACCCAAAAGAAAAGAGGGACTCTTTCTCTTTCTCAAAAAACCTACCATCTTCTCTCTCCGAAGAGAACGCAGACCTTTCTCTGAGCTAGACTCTCTCACTAAAAAACCCATGGCAAGATCTTCTTTTCTTCACCCTTTTGAACACTAAAGATTCATAGATTCGGAGAACTCTCTTACTAAAAAAACTCTCAAGCCTCTCTAAAACCAAGGAAAAAGGAATCATCCTCATAATCCTCTCTCAAACTTCTTCAAGTTGAAACTAGGGTTCTTAAGAATCAAATTAGGGGTTTTCAGTAGAAGCAATCTCACCTGAAATTGGACCGAGGGATCGATAGAGGGAAGAGGGCGGAACAAGACCACAAATTTTGAGACCATTCCGACGGTGGAATCACCAGGATCTGAGCTTTCAAGGCTCGGGTCACCATCAGAATCCTTGATAGCTCGAAGCTTTCAACTTATTGGAGGCTACGACAAGACCGAGTTGAAGAAATTGAACCAACGAGGCCATAAAGGTTGCTGGTTCATGAATGGGCATAGAATAGAAAGCTAGGGCTTATGTCGAACAAGCGAAGAAGAAGAAGAAGAAAGGAGAAAAAGAAGAGAGAATTCGATTAAAAGAGAGGATTGGGTCCAAACGGCGCCGTTTCGAAAAGAGAGTTTCGCAACTTGAGCAGGTAATCTTCCTGCTTTCGTCAATTTAGTCCCTTTGACCTTGATTCATATTTTGTTTGCTTCAATCTGGTATTCTTGGTTGCTGCCTTAGTTAAGTTGGGACTTTATGTTGCTGGGTTAATCAATTTAGTGCCTTTTTTTGTATAAATAGGTTAGTTTATTCATGTTTTAACTTTAAATGATGATACTCATAGAGATCTAGACTTTTAAGCTTCCAATTTGTTAATTTTCTTGTTAAAGTTGTCGTCTTTAGCTATTAATTTGTTTATGATTTGGGCTAAGCCTTAAAGGATAAAAAAAATGATGAAAAGTGATGATTGGAATTTGATCTTGTTTATGGTCTTTCTGGGTGTAACTCAAGCTAAAAATTAATTCTTTTACTAAAAGTTTTGATTTTTGAAGTGGAACTAATTTAAATTGACCTTTGATCTTTCCTTGAGTTAATTTTAATTAGAAGAATTGAAACTTTGATTTAAAATTTGAATTTTTAAATTAAAATTAGCTTAGAAATGGTGTGTTGAATCAATCTTAGCTAATTTTAATTTGGAAAAACAACACTTTGAATTAAAAGTCTAATTTTTTAAATTAAAATCAACTTGGAAAAGATTGATGGATCTTTTTGAATTAATTCAAGTTTAAAAATTAAAACTTCGGCTTAAAGACTTGATCTTTAGTTTGATTTAATTAGGATTTCTGTTTTAGTTCACACTTGTCCTTTAATTTGGTCCCTGATTTTGGATTTACCTTTGATTAATGCACCTTAGTCCTTGATTTATATCCGTGAAACGTAATTTGTGTTTTATGCTTCCTGAACTTTGCTAATTGTTTTCCTTAGTGTGCAGAGAGGTCCCCAGTCTGCCTGATTTGGCCTTTAAGCTTTTGTTTCTTTTTGTTTTAAGTTTTCGGCTTAATTAAGCCCTTGGAATTTGTAATAAGCTAGTAATTTAGTGTAGAGATAAAATAGAACTCAATCACATGCATATCATGTTTATTTGTAATTAATTATAACTGTTTGCATTTCATGCCGCCTTTATCTGCTTCGATTAATAAAGGGGTGTTTTTAGCTACGACGGGCAAATCTCGGGTAAAGGTGCAAGAGCACGACCTCTCGAGATTTCGCTCCGAGATTGATTGGTTTTCACGAATATCCCTGGAAGGCCGAGCTAGGTTCGAGAAGGCCAATTCAAGTAAACTCCTTTTTATTAATCAACAAATAAAACCGGACCTTGCATTCATAATTTCATACATGCATTAGTTAATATTTAGGTCAAAATTTGAAAAAATGAAAAAAGAAGAAAAAAATGAAAAGAGAAGGAAAAATGAAAAAATTGGAAAAATTAGAAAATTATAAGATGTAATAAAATAGGTTTACAAAAAATGTTTTTTATAAGAACCATGTTTTCTTATTCAGTTTTCAAAAAGAAATTAAAATTGATAATTAAGAGTTTTTAAGATTTAAGCAGAAGTTTTCAAATACAAATCAAGACTTAGTTTCAGGTTAGAATATCAATAAGATGGAAAAAGTTTTCCAAAACAATAAGAAAAGAAGATTTTCCCACCATTTGACTAAAATGGAAGTTTTCAAAGCAAAATAAAAGACTTTAAGAACAAAAAATAAAAGGTTTTATCACATCATTTTCAAAATTTCTTTTTCGAAGAGAAAAAGATCAACAAGAGAACAAATAATGAAAGAAAATTGAAAACAGAATTGATTGACGATCGTTCGATCATATTCTTCGAATTCTCGATATGGGTTTAAAAAATGATTTTCCTTTTCTTTTATAACCCTTTCCGATAATAACCAATATTAAGATAAAAGCAACTGTTTAATGTTAAGCCCATTAGATTTAGTTTAGACTAGCGGTACCGTCGTTTGACGGGCGTCTCGGGGGTGCTAATCCTTCCCCGAGCGTAACCGACTCCCGGACCCCGTAGATTCTGGTTAAGCGACTGTGTTAGGTTTAGTATTACCTTCGTCAAGTTTAGGTTAATATTAGACTTAGCAATATGGATAGGTGGCTAATCACACCTAGGCAAAAAAGATTAGTGGCGATTCCTTATCTTTCCAAGTCGTTTCGGCAGGGTCCCCCGGACCCGAACGTTTCGACAAACACAAAAAACCCATCACATCTAGAGGGAAATATGTTTAACCTTACACTAGACTTAGACAAATGATAATCCATTACACTTAAAGGGTAATTTTATCTTACTATTACACATAATAGTAATTTCCCCATTTTCAATTTGGGAGTGGTGGAAGTTATATGTTCATCTCACCTATGATTTCCTTCCATCCCTCCTATAAGCCATTAAACGTACGTCCAATTCTAGCATAGCCATGTGACAAGCCTCAATCGCCTACTTTCTAAAATCTAGAGGCTCACACGTTTACTCTACCGTACCGTACTTTACAATAATTAGTTTTGTTTTAGTAGTTTTTTTTTTTATCTTTTTTATCAAATACCTTTCATTAATAATCAAGAAAACAGAGATTACAAAACGCTAGAAGGAAAATTTACGCACCATACATAGTCATAATCTAACATAACTAACCTATATTCCTCAAAATTGGCTTCTCTATTTACAAGGTTAGAAGAACAAAAATTAAATAGAGTTGACAAATCTCTAATCTCATAAATCAAATTCCCCCCTTCCCACCATACTTGGTCGGACTCGTTAATTTCACTAATAGGCAAAAGGAAATCACTCTCAAACACACAATGCCATAACCCATACTCAAGAGCAAGTTCAAAACCGAAAAGGATGGCATGTACTTCAGCATACAAGGCACTGGAAACGAAACCCAATCTGCATGAAGCACAAACCACAACTTCTCCACTTGTGTCTTCTGCACATGTGCAATGAGATCCATCATTGCATTTGACAACATTTCATTGGTAACTCGTGTTGGATTAATTTTAATCTTAATTAGTTTGGTCCCTTATAATTTGTAGGCTTTCCTTGTCATTAATTGATTTTAATTGATGGAATTTAAAATCCTAGTTAGATGATGCTTAAAGAGGTCCATAAGGATTTAAGAATCCTATTAGGGTAGAACCTAAAGGCTTTATTATAAAAAAGGATGAACACTCCCCATTCTCTTCATAACAAATACTTGACGGCTAGGTTTTTTCATCCATCAGAGAAGTCATAATATTTGAAGGCAGATTAGGGGAAAATCATCTAGTTCGACATTTTTCTGCACTAAGCTATGGACAAAGGTAATTTGTCTAACTATCTTGATTTCTTATTATATGTGGTTGATTTATTCGGGATAAAAGATCCAACCATGAAAGTTATGTTCATATTTTCATCATAGATTATTAGAAATAATTTTACAATTGGTATCAAGAGCTTGATTATAAACCATAAAAATTACCATTAAAGAGATTATATATGTGTTCTTGAAAGTTTAAAGAACACATCAAAGATTTATTGTTTCCGCTTCGTTAACATATGCCTGTGAATTTATCGCATGATATCTATAACAATATATAATATGAGAAGTAAAAGTAGCAAAAAACCAATTGAAAAACCTCATCACATTCACCCAAGAACAAATTGTCAAGGGTATTTCGGTACTTTTGTGCTTGTTTTTTTTTTATTTTGGTTGATGGTTTAGGGCGTTTTGGCAAGTTTGGAACAAAGTTACTATTGGCGGATCCCGCTCTCAATAAACAAATCATTTTTTGTTGGATTATTTATCAAATGATTCCTATACTTTTGTAATTTATGCTATTTAGTCCATCACAAATTCTGGGTTGGACGACTGATCGTTTCGGCTTTAATTTTTTATTTTTTGTTTTACTTGTCCGAGCAAGGTGATTCAAGTGTCTATTAAAAGGTAATTTCATGATCTACAACTTCCATAAAGGATTCAAAAGCCAATTTTAATGTTTTGATTCTAAAAAATACTTCTGAAATTTTGTGGTCTCAATTGCCGGTCAATCTAATATTGTATAAGTTTCGGTCCACTTGTCCGATTGAGGTTGTTCAAGTGTCGGTTAAAAGGTTATTGTGTGATCTACGACTTTCGTTAAGGGTCTGAAAGCTTAATTTAATTAAGGAGTTTCGTGGAGGGTTCAAAAAAGTTTGGTCTCCATAAACAAATATTTTTGCTGGATTATTTATCAAATGATCCCTATACTTTTATAGTTTATGCTATTTAGTCCATCACAAATTTTGTGTTAGACAATTGAACGTTTCAACTTTAATTCTTTTATTTTTTATTTTGTTTGTCCGATCAAGGTGATTCAAATATCTATTAAAAGGTAATTTCATAATCTACAACTTCCATGAAAGACTCAAAAGCCAATTTTAATGTTTTGATTCTAAAAAATACTTCTGAAATTTTGTGCTCTCGATTGCATGTCTATCTAATATTGTATAAGTTTCGGTCCACTTGTCCGATTGAAGTTGTTCAAGTGTCAGTTAAAAGGTTATTATATGATCTACGACTTTCGTTAAGGGCCTGAAAGCGGGATCTGATTAATGAGTTTCGTGGAGAGTTCAAGAATGGATTTTTATTTTTGGTCTCCATAAACAAATATTTTTTTTGCTAGATTATATATCAAATGATCCTCATACTTTTATGCTTTTATGCTATTTAATCCTTTAAAATTATGTGTTGGACGATTCACACTTTGGCTTTTATATTTTTAGTTTTTGTTCTATTTGTCCAATTAAGGTGATTTAAGCATCTATTTTTATGTTTCCTCTCCATCATCAACGAACATTTTCTTATTCGGATTATTTGATCTTTGGATTATTTATCAAATGACCCTCATATTTTTTTAACTTTATACTATTTTGTCCTTTATTATTGTTAATTTATTTTTTGTATTTCTTGATACGAATCTAGTTGTGTTAGATTCAAATCTATCCTTGAAAAGCTTCCAAGGATCAACTTGACAACTTCAACTTCTAGATGTGTATGTCGACAATCCTCACAAAGCAACTCCTCTTCTTTCGTCGGCCTTAGTTGACAATTAGACCTGCAATTGTTAAACTAAGATCACAAAAATTCACAAGCAATTAAGCAATCACAACCTAATTGTTTGCTAGGACTCTACAAGATTGAAGAACCCTAAGTATGCTCAAACTAGAAAAATGAAGCTAAGATAATCAATTTGGATGAATAAACCTCAAAATCTTTATTGAAACTTAACTTCTAAAACATTCCTTGCAACTAGGGTTGTTTTATCATCAAAACAATCATCAATTTTAGGTTCGGAGTTACTCTTTTCTTTAGCCCTAAATTCAGCATCCAATTTAGCAAAATCATCTTTCAATTTAATTTGATCTTTTAAAGCTTCTTGAATTGATAAAGGAACTAAAGTAACAAGAATCTTACCACACTTAAAAGAGTACTTGTTTGTCTCCCTATCATGTTTCACCTTGTTGTCATATTGCCAAGGCTTCCCAAGCAAAACATGACAAGCTCGCATTGGTAGCACATCACACAAAACATCCTCTTTGTACCTGCCTAAAGAAAGAGTATCCAAAACTTGTTTGTTAACCCTAATTTCTTCTCTATCATTGAACCGACCTAAGCTATAGGGTTTAGGATGTTTAGAATTAGGTAGTTGTAACTCTTTCACCAAATAATCACTGACCATGTTTGTACAACTCTCTCCATCTATAATCACACTACTAGGTTTACCATTCGCATAGCATCTAGTGTGAAACAAATTCTCCCTTTGAACATCCCCTTTCACATAGGCACTCAAAGTTCTCCTAGCAACCAAACTAAGTGGAGCTAACTCATCACCATCATCTATTGCAGCCCCATCATCGTCCCTCTCATCATCACCATCCCCACTAGAATCTAGAGTGAAATCAGCTTCCTCTACACTACACTTAATGTGAGTCTTAGATGATGAACTTGTAGCAACCTTATTTTCGGTTTTGGGACTTACAAACTCCTTTATCACACTCTTCTCCTTGAATGGCATCCTCTCACCTTCCTTGTAAGGAGTTTCCCATGAGCTACTAGATGATGTGTAACTCTTCCTTACTCGTTGAACTTTATCAATCATGGTATCCATTGTTGTAGACATGGTGCCTAATTGTTGCATTATAGCTTGCAACATGGTAGCCATATTGACCTGATTTTGTTCTTCTTCCATTGTACCTACACAAAAGAAAAGTTAGTACCAAAAATCCTCAGAAGTGTGTGTGTGTATACCTTGTTGTGCTCTTGTGTTTGCACTCAACCTATGGATTGGCGGTCCTCTAACACTTTTGATGATCTCACCAGAATTTGCCTTTTACCAGTTTCAATAGGCCTAATAAGAGCAACTTGTAAGAGTACTTCTTTCTTCTCGTGACCTGCTTGAGGAACAAACAATTAGGAGTAAAAACTTATGTGAATCAAAGTAAAAGTGATCTCAAACCAATTTGTAGCCTCCTTATATCGCCCAAGCTTGCTGCACAAATACAATCAAAACACACAAAACACAATTCAACCAATTCAATCAATTAAGAACCCTAAGTACCACTTAAATCCAATTTTGTACCACTTAAATCCAATAGGGTTCCAACCTAAAATTCTTCAAATTAAACATTTAATCACAGAAAAAGCATCCCAAGAATCTCAATCACACAACCAATTGCACTCAATTAGGGTTAATTGCAACAAATTAGCTCAATTGCAACAAGAACTCAAAACCCTAATCCCCAAATTCCCAAAATTGCGATAACATAACATATTTTTTTGAATTTTTTAATATTTTTCCCAGAAAGATCACACTAAAATAACTCTAAATCCCAAATTTCAAAGCTTTCTGACCTCAAACGAATCCAGAACAAAAATCACAAGTTTCTGGTCGAAATTTTTTTTATTTTTTTTATTTTCTGATATTTTTCGATAAAACTTTGATGTATGAGGACTCCAAATCTGAACAAGTCAATCAGAGTTAAAATTAATCCACAATAAAATTCCAAAGTTTCTGATTTTTTTTATTTTCAACTAGATGGATGAAGATGGAATAAGAACTTGATGAATGATGAGAAGAAGGATAGATTTACCGATTGAAGTTGAATAACCTATGCTCTGATTACCAATTGATACGAATCTAGTTGTGTTAGATTCAAATCTATCCTTGAAAAGCCTCCAAATATGAACTTGACAACTTCAACTCCTAGATTTGTAGATCAATAGACCTAGCCTAACTCTTCTTCTTTGTTTGTCGCATTGGATGGATAATTAGACCTGCAATTATCAATCTAAGATCACAAGATTCATAAACAATTAAGCTCACGAAACCTAATTGCTTGCTAGGACTCTACAAGATTGAAGAACCCTAAAATATGCTTAAACTAGAACAATGAAGCTAAATTTATCAAAGAGTGAATAAACCTCAATTTTATTTATCAACTTAACTTGTGCTTACAGCTATTTGACCCCTTATATAGTGATAGAGTCAACCAAAATCCTAAAATAAAAACCTTATTTTCGTCCAAACATAAGGGCTATGGAAAAACTAGTCCAAGCCCAACTAGGAAAAGGAAATAAAAGCATAATTAAACAAGGATTGGACTTACTCAAACAAGACTCAACCCAAATAACATCTAAACTTAAAAATAAGCTAATCTAAGATAAAATTATTAAGCCCAAACAAAGCAAACTAATGCTAATGGGCTCATGTCACGATGTCAATCCGGCCATTTGTAGACACCCGTTTTAATATCCTTTTAAGGAATTGCCAGGGGCATTTTTGTCATTTTCGTCCCAAGGGCATTTTGGTCATTTTCACTTCAAGAGCATTTTTGTCTTTAGGTCCATAGTTAGTTCAAGTTGGCATGTTCGTATTTAGTCTTTGGTAAATTGCATCCCAAATTTAAGAAAATCCAAAAGTGGTTAAATTCACTGAGTTTATTTAATCATTTCTTGTCTTTAGTAAAATTCCTTTTCTTTTAATTTAGAAAGCATCTAAATAGTTCCTGATCCATCTTCACAATTTTGATTTGATAAAATAACCCATTGATCTTACAAATTAGCATTTTTGCTGAACTAATGCAACCGAATTTGCTTTTAGCCTTTGATTACTTGGCACTTGATGATAAATAGAATACAATTTATTTTCCCTCTTGCCTTACAAACGTTTAAAGTTTATTACATTATTCCATGGAATGTGAGTAAAATAAAAATACAAAAGAGGGCAAATCAGAGGCAAAGTCGGGCAAGTGGTGGGATTCCAATTCGAGGGCAAATCCTTTTGCTTGGAGGCATATTTGCTTCCACCTTTAAATATCTCCCTGCATATACCAAATCAGTACACTGACATTAGCATTACATTCCATTTTTTTAAAAGCAAGCATGTTTTTCCTAAATATTAAAGTGATCATATACAGGAACAAAGTTGACCATTGTATTGTTGTCAAATAATCAATGGCACGTTCGAACAAGTGTTGGGGCAGCCAACTGGATAGGACAAGTTCATAATTCAGTGAACAAAATTACAGAGACAAATGTGAATAAAGAATGCCAAGCGAGTCACACATTTTTGCCATGATGCAGTGTGAACGTATGCAGTATAATATAATGCAGCAAATGCCATGTTAAGAGTCCTATACACCAACCAGGGATTGAAACCATGAAGAAACAAAGACAAAAATGTTAGCAGCAGGCATGTTTGAGGGCAATTTAGGAGCTAAGGAAAAGCATCTATGGCAGCAAGCAAAAATCACCAATTCATGTTACGGCGCCATTCTCAATCACAATGCACATGGAAATCAGAGGCAAATGGTCAGAAGTCAGTGTGACAAGCTCAGTGAGAACAACCAAACAAGTTCAAGCGTCAAACATAGTCTGAAGACAAGAGCATTACAGGGCACCAAGACAAGTAGAGGATTCCAGCAGTGATTAGAGAGGACAACACAACAGTACACAAAAGCAATATTCATCAAAGCATGTCAATTGAAACAACTCAAGTTCAATTCAACAGCATTATAAGATACCTCAATTCAGCAAATAAGTGACAAGGATGGTCATCCAGTAGGCAAGCAGACCAAGCAATGCAGCAACTAAACCTAACATGAAGAAGTCTAATGAGAACAGCAGCAATAAAATAGCAAGTTCCACACAAACTTGGGGCAATTAAATTTGAGCATAGCGGGCATACAGCATGACATCTCAGTTATGGCAGTATAGAGTTACATACATGCTATTGCAGTAATCATTATGGAGAACTCATTTGGCCTAGGAAGAATGCTAAACAATTAATAATACTTTGGCTAAAGCATTTGGCATAAACAGTTAGTATTTAGTATGATTACTTAGGCATTGGTACTTTAGTTAGAACAGTAGCATGCACATTACTTTAGTGAATAAGTCATCTCGGACATTCCCAACACTACACAGTAACAACTACAAGCGGTTAACAGAGTGGGAAAAAAGAAATTTACATTAAGAGAGTGAATTCGAATTCCTTTACCTATACAGCTTATTCGGGACACCTCATCATTGGTTGAAAATATCTTCACCTACTCAAGTAAAATCCAAGGAAGGAAAGCGTTGGGAAGGTGATGAGAAGGAGTGACTCACCCAATCCAGCTCGGAGGAGGCTCCATTCTTATCCTTCCCCTTCACCTGCTCACAAGGAAACAAAATTGGTTAGGAAGATGACAGCTAGATTGAGGAGTCGATGCTCATCTTTAAAGAGAGAAGGAT
>AWWV01009275.1:0-26952 GCA_001974805.1 Corchorus capsularis | reverse complement strand
GCATGGCCATGTCGCGTGGCCGGTGATGACCAGGCATCTCCATGTCGCATGGCCGGTGTTGCGCGGGCATCTCCAAGTCGCGTGGCCGGTTCTCCAAGTCGCATGGCCGGTCACTTGTGCTTCCTTCTCCATGCTCCTCCAAGCTAGCATCGATGACATCTCCATGATCTTCATTGGCTCCAATGTGTCCTTCTAAGCCATGATAAGCCCTTGGCGCATCATCCCCTCTCCCTTGAAAAGGATTTGTCCTCAAATCTGCATCACTATCAAACAAGGATAAGTCTGAAACATTAAAAGTAGCACTTACGTTGCCATATTCACTAGGAAGATCTAGCTTGTAGGCGTTGTTGTTGATCCTCTCCAAGACTTGGAATGGACCATCTCCACGAGGTAAGAGCTTAGACTTTCTCTTTTCAGGGAACCTCTCCTTCCTTAGATGCAACCAAATCCAATCCCCGGGTTCAAAGATGACTTCCTTGCGCCCTTTGTTAGCATTCTTCATGTAGTGTTGTGTCTTCTTCTCAATTTGAGCTCGAACCCTAGCATGAAGTTCTCTAACATAATCGGCCTTCCTTTGTCCATCCATGTCGATTTGCACTTTCAAAGGTAAACTCAACAAATCCAATGGGTTAAAGGATTAAAGCCATACACAGTTTCAAAAGGTGAATGTCCAGTGGTGCTATGTATGCTTCTATTATATGCAAATTCGACATGAGGTAGACAATCCTCCCAAGTTCTTAAATTCTTTTTAATTAAAGCCCTAAGCAAAGTAGACAAAGTCCTATTTACTACCTCCGTTTGACCATCGGTTTGAGGATGACAAGTAGTAGAAAATAACAACTTAGTTCCTAACTTAGCCCATAAAGTTCTCCAAAAGTGACTTAAGAACTTAGCATCTCTATCACTTACAATCGTTCTAGGCATTCCATGTAGTCTAACAATTTCTTTAAAGAACAAATTAGCTACATTAATGGCATCATCCGTTTTAGTACATGCAATAAAGTGAGCCATCTTAGAAAACCTATCAACAACCACAAAGATAGAATCTTTACCTCTCCTAGAACGAGGTAAACCTAACACGAAGTCCATGCTAATATGAGTCCATGGTTCATGAGGAATAGGAAAAGGAGCATACAATCCATGCGGTTTAGATGTAGATTTAGCTTGCAAACAAACAATGCAACTAGCAACATACTTTCCTACATCATGTCGCATCTTAGGCCAAAAGAAGTGTTCATGCAATATATCATATGTTCTATCAACTCCAAAGTGACCCATTAAACCCCCTTCATGCGATTCCCTCAAGAGCAAGATGCGCAAAGAACAAGAAGGCACACACAATCTAGATTCCTTAAACAAAAATCCATCATGCTTATAATACTTTCCAAATCCAGAATTTTCACATGCTTTAAATATTTCACTAAAGTAAACATCACTAGCATATAATTCTTTAATATACTCAAAACCAAGAAACTTAGAGTCAAGCATGGAAAGTAAGACATACCTCCTTGATAAACCATCGGCTACCACATTCTCCTTACCTTGTTTGTATCGCACAACATAAGGAAATCTCTCTATGAACTCGCTCCACTTAGCATGCCTCTTGTTTAGCTTTTGTTGGCCTCTTAAATACTTTAAGCTCTCATGATCCGTATGAATCACAAATTCCTTAGGCCAAAGGTAGTGTTGCCAAGTTTGCAATGCCCTCACAAGAGCATACAACTCTTTGTCATAGGTTGGATAATTTAGTGCAGCCCCATTCAATTTCTCACTAAAATAAGCGACGGGCTTCCCACCTTGCATTAAAACAGCTCCAATTCCAACCCCTGATGCATCACATTCAATCTCAAAAGTATTGTTAAAGTTAGGTAAAACAAGCAAAGGAGCATTAGTTAGTTTATCCTTCAACGTCTCAAATACTTCTTGTTGTTCATCTCCCCACTTGAATGGTGCATTCTTCTTCATAACACTTGTAATAGGGGCGGCTAAGGTGCTAAAGTCCTATAGAATCCGGCTAGTCCATGAAAAGATCTCACTTGTCCAACGTTGGTGGGTGTTGGCCAATCTTTGATTGCCTTGATCTTTTCCTCATCAACCTCTATACCTTGCGATGAAACAACAAAACCAAGAAAAACAAGCTTGTTTGTGCAAAAGGTGCGCTTCTTAAGGTTAGCATACAATTTCTCAACCCTAAGTACATCTAACACACATCTTAAATGCCTAACATGCTCATCTAGGTTTCAGCTATACACAAGAATATCATCAAAATAAACAACAACAAACTTGCCAATAAAAGCTCTTAAAACATGATTCATTAATCGCATGAATGTACTAGGTGCATTAGTCAATCCAAAAGGCATAACTAACCAATCATACAACCCTAATTTAGTTTTAAAGGCAGTTTTCCATTCATCACCTTCTTTCATGCGAATTTGATGATAGCCACTCTTAAGATCAATCTTAGAAAATAAACAAGAACCATGCAATTCATCAAGCATGTCATCTAATCCAGGAATAGGGTGACGGTACTTTACTGTGATGTTGTTTATTGCCCTACAATCCACACACATTCTCCAAGTCCCATCTTTCTTAGGAACAAGCAACACAGGAACGACACATGGAGAAAGGCTTTCACGCACAAACCCTTTTTGAAGTAGCTCTCCAACTTGCTTCTCCAATTCCTTTGTTTCTTCAGGGTTTGTCCTATAAGCTGGCTTATTAGGTATTTGCGCTCAAGGGATGAAATCAATTTGATGCTCAATTCCTCTAATTGGTGGCAAACCACTAGGAATCTCCTCCGTAAACACATCTACATAATCACTCAAAAGAGAAACAATATTGCTTGGAAGCTCTCTTTCCAAGTCGTTAGTAGCAACAAGTGTATTCTTAAGCAAAAGTAAGATCAAAACAGAATTATCTTGTAAAGCCTCTTTAATCTCACTCTTAGTAGCTAACATACACTCCTTAACAACTTTCCTAGAACTAGCATGCTTATCAACCAAATCAGTTTTGCCTTCAACGCAATTCACATTCAAATTAGCATGTTTAGTCTTTTCTTTAGTCATAAAATCAGATTCCATCTTAGCAAATTCCTCTTTCAATTTCAATTGATCTTTTAAAGCTTCTTGAGGTGATAAAGGAATCAAGGTAATAGGACGCTTACCACACATAAAAGGAATACTTATTTTTTTCACCATCATGATTGACCTTGTTGTCATATTGCCATGGACGTCCAAGTAGAACATGACATGCTTGCATCGGTAGTACATCACAAAGAACCTCACCATTGTACCTGCCCAAAGAAAGAGAAACTAAAACTTGTTTGTTAACCTTAATCTCCTCTCTATCATTGAACCATCCTAAACTATAGGGTTTAGGGTGTTTAGTGGTGGATAACGCAAGCTCCTTCACCAAATATACACTAGCTATATTTGTGCAACTTCCTCCATCAATGATCACACTACTAGGCTTCCCATTCGCATACATCCTAGTATGAAACAAATTCTCCCTTTGATTTTGCACATCTCCTTTAACATAGGCACTTAAAGTTCTTCTTGCAACTAAATTCAAGAGTGCCGGTGTTGAACCTTCACTATCATCATCATCGGTTTGTACCTCTACTTCATCATCTCCATCTCCACTTGATCCAAGTGCAATATCCTCATCTTCACTTACGATTTCACCATTGTCATTAGTTAGCATGACTTTCTTGTTAACGCAATCCCTTGCAAAGTGTCCATATCCTTGACACTTGAAACACTTTACATAGTTCTTAGAAGATGAACTTGATGAAGACTTAGAATCGGTTTTAGGGGTAACACTCTTTTGCGCAGACTCCTTTTCTTTTGATGACTTGTCGTCCTTCTTGATTGGAGTTTTCCATGAGCTTGATGATGATGAAAAGCTCTTCTTATTCCTTTTTACTTGACTCTCGGCCTTCAAAGCATGTTGAAGTGATTCCTCAACATCATAGTGTTGTTGCATCTCCACAATATCATGAATTTCTCTATTCAATCCTGCCATAAACCTAGCTATAGTAGCTTGTGGAGCTTCATCAACCTCGGCCCTTGACATTAACAACATCATCTCGGAGTAGTACTCATCAACACTCTTAGTTCCTTGCCTCAAAGATTGCAACTCTTGGTAGAGACCATTAGTGTAAAAGCTTGGAACAAACCTCTTCCTCATAAGGCTCTTTAACGACAACCATGTATCAATAGGTTTTTCCAAATTTCTTCTTCTTGCTTGCACTAATTGATTCCACCAATTCAAAGCATTCTCCGTGAATTCAAGAGTAGCAATTTGTACCTTCTTTGGCTCGGCATGAGGATAGTAATCGAAGTACATATCCAATTTTGACTCCCATTCCAAGTAATCGGATGGAGACCCTCTCCCATTGAATTTAGGATTTTGTATTTGATGTTGTCTTTAGGCTCCTCTCTTTCAATTCCCCTCCTAGGCCGCATGTTTTCATTGATTGCTTGTCCTCCAAGCTCTTGTTGCCTTAATCTCTCCATAGGATCGATTCTAACACCGTGCCTTGGTGGTGGAAGTTGAAGTCTCTCATTGTTGATTGCGGCATTAGCTCCTTGTTGAGCTTGTGGATTTCGAGTTTCCAATGCCTCCAATCGAGTTGTCATTGTACCAAGTTGTCGTATGATTTGTTGCAACATGGCATTCGTATTTTCTACTTGATTTTGCTCTTCTTGTCTATCTCCCATTGTGCCTACAAAAAGAACAAAGATTAGTAGTAAAAATCCTCACAAGTGTGTGTGTGCTTATACCTTTGACTTGTGCTCTCGTGTTTGTACTCAAGTCCTATGGATTGGCGGTCCACTACTCTCTTAATGATCTCACAAGATTTGCCTTTTACTAGCTTCAATAGGCCTAATAAGAGCAACTCCTAGAGCACTCCTTTCTTCTCGTGACCTACTTGAGCAACAAACAATTAGTGGCAAAGTTATTTGTGAATCAAAAGAAAAGTAATCTTAAACCAAACCAAACCACTTATGCAGGCTCCTTATGTCGAAATTCTTTTCCAAAGTTGCTGCACAAAAACACAATTCAAGCACAATCACAATATCAATCGATTAGCATAAACCCTAATATCACTTGTCTCCTATTTTGTACCACTTGAATCCAATAGGGTTTTTAACCTGAAATTCTTCAAATCAAATCACAATTAACAGCAAAAGCAACCCAAGGATCTCAATTACACAATCAATTAGAGTTATTGCAACTATTTATATCAATTGCACAAGAAAACCCTAATCCCCAAACTTCCCAAACTAAGAACCCTAGTTTCTGGAAAAAATCGATAACATCACAGATTTTTTTTTATTTTTTTCAATATTTTTCCCAGAAAGATCACACCAAAATAAGGCTAAAGCTCAAATTTCACAGCTTTCCGAGCTCAAACGAATCCAGAACAAAAATCAAAAGTTTCTGGTCGAAATTTTTTATTATTTTCTTTTTTTTTTATATTTTTCGATATAACTACTAGTTATGAGGGACTCAAATCTGAAATTTCAAAGCAAAACGATGCAAGATGAATCGGTTATGAATTTTTGAAGTTTCTGAATTTTTGAATTTTTCAAGAAGGTGGTGCGATGAGTGTTTGGGTGTGTTGTGATGGATGAAAACGTGATGATTGATGTATAGAAGGATAGATTTACCAATTGATACGAATCTAGTTGTATTAGATTCAAATCCCCTTTGAATATCCACCAAAGTCGACTTGAACTTCTTCAACTTCTAGACTTGTATGTCGATGATCTTCACAAAGCTATCCCTCCTCTTTCGTCGGCCTTAAGCACTCAATTAGACCTGCAATTGAATTCTCAAGATCACAAGATTCACAAACAACTAAGTTATCTCAACCTAATTACTTGCTAGGACTCTACAAGATGAAGAACCCTAAGTTTGCTCAAACTAGAACAATGAAGCTAAGATAATCAATTTGGGAAAATAATCCTCAACTTTATTAATCAACTCAACTTATGTTTACAAGAGGTATTGGTGCCCTTATATAGTGATAGGGTCAACCAAAATCCTAAAATAAAACCCTATGGGGCGTCCTAACTTAGTAGTCCAAGCCCAACTAGGTAGAGGAATAAAAACAAACTTAAAAAAATAAGGTCTTTCCCGTAACAACTTCTGTCCCGAAGTTGTACAAGTTCTTGGCCGAAGTTGTCCTGAAATTCTTGTTCTCCTTTCAACAGGGCAACTTCTTGGCAGACGTTGATAACATTTGGGCCGATGTTGTTCTGTTTTTTTAAGCTTCAAGCAAGGTAATGAGCTTTACTTTGGGTGGTTTTTCCTTGCTCAAATCATCTCCAAATGTCTTCGATTGATCTTCAAGGAACTTCATATCTTCAATATGAACTCGAACAAGGCCCATGAGTGCTTCCTTGAATCTCTTAGCTCTTGCTCTTGTCATTGGACCTAAAGGCATCTTCAATGGATCAAATGACATCTTTAGCATCTCCTTGGTGCTTGGAACAAGTTGTGTGATATCACCATCAACTTCAAGCTTGTCCTTGCCTCCTTGCCGCCTATGCTCATCTTCCCCATGATCTCCATTGTCTCCAATGTGCTCTTTAAGACCATGATAAGCCCTTGGCGCATCAAAGTTCATAGGGAGAACTTGTTTCACACTAGGATGTATGCGAATGGGAAGCCTAGTAGTGTGATTATAGATGAGAAGAGTTGTAAAAACATAGTTAGTGATTATTTAGTGAAGGAGTTAGCGTTGCCTACCACTAAACACCCTACTAAGATTTGAGGGTAGGCGACGAGCAACTAAGTAATTGACAATGTTAGCATACCAGGGAAGTTGAGAAACGGCAAACAATTCTTCAAAAGGTAATGCTTCATTGATTGCGATTTCCTCTTCCTTGCCTTCAATTCTACTTAGGTGATCGGCAACAATATTCTCAACTCTTTTCTTATCCCTTCTTTCGATATCAAATTCTTGAAATAACAAAAGCCATCGCATAAACCTAGCTTTTGCTTCTTTCTTTTTCATTGGATATCTTAATGCAACATGATCGGAGTAGATTATCACTTTTATCCTAGAATATATGGTCGAAACTTCTCTAAAGCAAAGACAACGGCAATTTAGCAAAATCATCTCTCACTTTAATTTGATCTTTTAAAGCTTCTTGAAGTGATAAAGGAATTAAAGTAAGAGGCTTCTTACCACACATGAAAGAATACTTGTTAGTCTCTCCATCATGATGAACTTTGTTGTCAAATTGCCATGCTCGACCAAGTAGTACATGGCGTGCTTGCATGGGTAAGACATCACACAAAGCATCTCCTTTGTACCTGCCCAAACAAAGAGAAACTAAAACTTGTTTGTTAACACTAATTTTTTCTCTATCATTGAAATAACCTAAGCTATAGGGTTTAGGATGATTAGAAGTAGGTAGTTGTAACTCTTTCACCAAATAATCACTAACTATGTTTTTACAACTCTCTCCATCTATAATCACACTACTAGACTTCCCATTCACATACATCCTAGTGTGAAACAAATTCTCCCTTTGAACATCCCCTTTCACATAGGCTCTCAAAGTTCTACTGGCTACCAAACTAAGTGAAGTTAACTCGTCACCATCATCAATTGCAGCCCCATCATCGTCCTTTTTATCAACACTATCCCCACTAGAATCTAGAGTAAAATTACCCTCTTTTACTCGTTGCATTTTATCAATCATGGTATCCACTCTTTCTATCATAGTTTGCAAAATGGCAGCCAAGTCGTTGGCTTGATTTTGTTCTCCTTGTTGACCCTCCATGGTACCTACACAAAGAACAAAAATTAGTAGTAAAAATCCTCACAAGTGTGTGTGTGCTTATACCTTTGACTTGTGCTCTCGTGTTTGTACTCAAATCCTATGGATTGGCGGTCCACTACTCTCTTGATGATCTCTCAAGATTATGCCTTTTTCTAGCTTTCAATAGGCCTAATAAGAGCAACTCCTAGAGCACTCCTTTCTTCTCGTGACCTACTTAAGGAACAAACAATTAGTAGCAAAGTTATTTGTGAATCAAGAGAAAAGTGATCTTAAACCAAACCAAACCACTTAATGCAGGCTCCTTATGTTGAAATTCTTCTCCAAAGTTGCTGCACAAAACTCAATTCAAACACAATTCAAATAATCAAGTCGATTAGAAAACCCTAGTACCACTTAATTCCAATTTTGTACCACTTGTCTCCAATAGGGTTTATGACCTGAAATTCTTCAAATCAAATCACAATTCACAGCAAAAGCAACCCAAGATATCCAATTACACAAACAATTAGAGTTAATTGCAACTAATTAGATCAATTGCACAAGAAAACCCTAATCCCCAAATTTCCCAAATTAAGAACCCTAGTTCCTGGAAAAAATCGATAACAGCACAGATTTTTTTGATTTTTTTCAATATTTTTCCCAGAAAGATCACACCAAAATATGTCTAAAGCTCAAATTTCACAGCTTTCCGAGCTCAAACGAATCAAGAATAAAAATAATAAGTTTCTGGTCGAAATTTTTTTTTGATATTTTTCGATATAACTACTAGTTATGAGGGACTCAATTCTGAAATTTCAAAGCAAAAAGATGTAAGATGAATCGGCTATGAATTTTCAAAGTTGCTGATTTTCTTGAATTTTCAAGAAAGGTGGTGCGATGAGTGTGTGGGTGAAATCGATATGATGAATGATGAGTAAAAAGATAGATTTACCGATTGAAGATGATAAACCTAAGCTCTGATTATCAATTGATACGAATCTAGTTGTATTAGATTCAAATCCAACCTTTGAATATCCACCAAAGTCGACTTGAACTTCTTCAACTTCTAGACTTCTATGTCGATGACCTTCACAAAGTTATCCCTCCTCTTTCGTCGGCCTTAAGCACTCAATTAGACCTGCAATTGAATTCTCAAGATTACAAGATTCACAAACAACTAAGTTATCTCAACCTAATTGCTTGCTAGGACTCTACAAGATGAAGAACCCTAAGTTTGCTCAAACTAGAACAATGAAGCCAAAGAAATCGATATGGGTATAAATCTCTCAACTTTATTGATTAACTTGACTTCCACTTTTACAAGAGATATTGGTGGCCTTATATAGTGATAGGGTCAACCAAAATCCTAAAATAAATCCTAATTTTCGTCCAAATATAAGGGCTAGGGAAAAACTAGTCCTTGCCCAACTAGGAAAAGGAAATAAAGACATAATTAAACAAGGATTAGACTTAGTCAACCAAGGCCCAATCCAAATATGGTCCAAACTTAAAAATAAGCTAATCTAAGATAAAATTAAGCCCAAACAAAGATAACTAATGATAATGGGCTCATGCCATGATGTCAATCCGGCCATCTAGAATCAATAGCAAGCAAAGTGATGAACTTGTAATTGATTTGTAATTTCTTGCCCAAATCATCACCAAAGCTCTTCAATTGAACTTCAATGGTCTTCAAGTCTTCAAGATGAGTTCGAACAAGGCCCATGAGTGCATCCTTGAATCTCTTAGCTCTTGCTCTTGTCATCGGACCTAATGACATCTTCAATGGATCGAATGGCATCCTTTTGGTGCTTAGAACATGATCATCAATATCTCCATGATCTTCATGCATCTCCATGCTTCCTTGCAGCCCTTGCACATCCTTTCCATGCACTCCATGCTTGTCTTCAAGTCCATAATAAGTCCTTGGCGCATAATTCCTTCCATGATAAGTCACAGGCCACGCGACTTGGAGATGCCCGCGCAACACCGGCCACGCGACATGGCCATGCCCGGCCATCACCGGCCACGCGACATGGCCATGCCCGGCCACACCCGGCCACTTGACTCGGCCATGCCCGGCCACAACCGGCCACATGATCCTTTAGCTATGCCGTTGGGTCCAATCACAAGGGCTCGGGCTAAAAGGTTTAAGGAAGGTTTGGTGGGCTTTATAAGATCTCATCTTGAAGAATTAAAGACCATTGAAGACTCATTGGGCCGATTTGAAGATCACACAACAAGGAATATTCCAAACGATTCCATGTTGTGCACCATGTTATCCATCGATCAGCATTAGGCTTTGGTATTGTGTAATTCGGCCTCATGGGCCTTTATTTTATCTTAGATTAATTATTTATTTAGTTTAGAAGTCATTGGGTTGGGCCTTGTTTGACTAAGTCCAATCCTTGCTTAATTAAGTTATGTATTTACTTTTCCTAGTAGGACAAGGAGTAGGCTATTTCCTCGTTCCTTCCTTTATGTAATGTTTTCCTTTTAGATTTAGGAGAAGGGTTATGCGTCCCCTACTACTATATAAAGGGACCATCCCCCTCTTGTAAACATAAGTTGAGTTGATTAATAAAGTTGAGGATTATTTTCCCAAATTGATTATCTTAGCTTCTTTGTTCTAGTTTGAGCAAACTTAGGGTTCTTCATCTTGTAGAGTCCTAACAAACAATTAAGTTGTGATTGCTTGGTTGTTTGTGAATCTTGTGATCTTAGGTGTTCAAGTGCAGGTCGACTTGGAGGTCTAAGGCCGACGAACGAAGGAAGATTTATCAAGTGAAGATTGTCGACATACACATCTAGAAGTTTGGTGATTCAAGTTGATCTTAGGCGGGTCTCTAAGGTGGATTTGGACCGATTACAACTAGATTCGTATCACTTTCCATGCTCTCCATGCTTGTCTTCAAGTCCACAATAAATCTTTGGCGCATCATTCCCGTCATGATAAGCCTTGGGCGCATCAAAAGTGATCTCAATCCAAACCAAACCACTTATGCAGATCTCAAACTCAATCTTTGCTCCAAGAAACCTGCAAATCGCAATCAAAGTAACCCAAATCGCAATCAAATCAATTAGTTAAAAACCCTAGTACCACTTAAATCCAATTTTGTACCACTTGTCTCCAATAGGGTTTCAACCTGAAATTCTTCAAATTAAACCTTAATTCACAGCAAAAGCAACCAAAGATACTCAATCAAACACTCAATTAGGGTTAATTGCAACAAATTGAATCAATTGCACAATATGAACGCTAATCCCCAAATTTCCAAATCAAAACCCTAGTTTCTGCAAAAAGTCGATAACATCACAAATTTTTTTTATGTTTTTTAGTATTTTTCCTAGAAATATCACACTAAAAGAAGTCTAAATCTCAAATTTCAAAGCTTTCCGACTTCAAACGAACCCATAACAAAATTCACAATTTTCTGGTCGATATTTTTTTTATTTTTTTGATATTTTTCGATATAACTACTAGTTATAAGGACTCTAAATCTGAAATTTCAAAGCAAACGGAGTTAAGATGAATCCGCTATGACTTTTCAAAATTTCTGAATTTTTTATTTTTCAAGCTATGTGCGATATGAACTTGATGAACTTTCATGGATGAAAAACTTGATGAATGATGAATAGAATGATAGATTACCGATTGAAGATGACAACTGATACGAATCTAGTTGTATTAGATTCAAATCCCCTTTGAATATCCACCAAAGTCGACTTGAACTTCTTCAACTTCTAAACTTGTATGTCGATGATCTTCTCAAAGCTATCCCTCCTCTTTCGTCGGCCTTAAGCACTCAATTAGACCTGCAATTGAATTCTCAAGATCACAATATTCACAAACAACTAAGTTATCTCAACCTAATTGCTTGCTAGGACTCTACAAGATGAAGAACCCTAAGTTTGCTCAAACTAGAACAATGAAGCTAAGATAATCAATTTGGGAAAATAATCATCAACTTTATTAATCAACTCAACTTATATTTACAAGAGGGGGATGGTCCCTTTATATAGTAGTAGGGGACGCATAACCCTTCTCCTAAATCTAAAAGGAAAACATTACATAAAGGAAGGAACAAGGAAATAGCCTACTCCTTGTCCTACTAGGAAAAGTAAATACATAACTTAATTAAGCAAGGATTGGACTTAGTCAAACAAGGCCCAACCCAATGTCTTCTAGACTAAATAAATAACTAATCTAAGATAGAATAAAGGCCCATGTAGCCGAATTACACAAAGCTAAAGCCTAATACTCATCGATTTCAAGTAAGGTAAACACCTTGGAATCGATGGGAATATTCTTGGTGATGTCGACTTCAATGCCTTCCAAATGTTCTTCAATGGACTCTAAACCTCCAAGATAAGATCTTACAACGCCCAATAAAGCTTCCTTGAACCTTTTAGCCCGAGCCCTAGTCATTGGACCTTGCGGAATGGCTAAAGGATCAAAAGGACGGTCTTGTCCGGATGGCCCTATCGATGTCCGGTTGTGGCCGGTTGGTGCGCCTAGCGATGGCCGGTTGTGGCCGGACATGTCCATGTCGCGTGGCCGGTGTTGGCCGGGCATCTCCGAGTCACGTGGCCGGTGTTGGCCGGGCTTCTCCAAGTCGCATGGCCGGTCACTAGTGCTTCCACCTCCATGCTCCTCCAAGCTAGCATCGATGACATTTCCATGATCTTCATTGGCTCCAATGTGTCCTTCTAAGCCATGATAAGCCCTTGGCGCATCATAGGCTCTCAATGTTCTCCTATCACCCAAACTAATACACATGGTGCCAAGTTGTTTAAGTATTTGTTGTAACATGGCATTAGTGTTTGCTTGTTGATTTTCCATGGTACCTACACAAAGAACAAAAATTAGTAGTAAAAATCCTCAAAAGTGTGTGTGTGATTATACCTTTGACTTGTGCTCTCGTGTTTGTACTCAAATCCTATGGATTGGCGGTCCACTATTCTCTTGATGATCTCACAAGATTATGCCTCTTTCTAGCATGCAAAAGGCCTAATAAGAGCAACTCCTAGAGGACTCCTTTCCTCTCGTGACCTACTTGAGGAACAAACAATTAGTAGCAAAATTGTTGTGAATCAAAGGAAAGTGATCTTAAACCAAACCAAACTACTTATGCAGGCTCTTGAGGTCGAATTCCTTCTCCAAAGTTGCTGCACAAAACTCAATTCAAACACAATTCAAATAATCAAGTCGATTAGAAAACCCTAGTACCACTTAATTCCAATTTTGTACCACATGTCTCCAATAGGGTTTATGACCTGAAATTCTTCAAATCAAATCACAATTCACAGCAAAAACAACCCAAGAATCGCAATTACACAATCAATTAGAGTTATTGCAACTAATTAGATCAATTGCACAAGAAAACCCTAATCCCCAAATTTCCCAAACTAAGAACCCTAGTTCCTGAAAAAAAATCAATAACAGCACAGATTTTTTTGATTTTTTTAAATATTTTTCCCAGAAAGATCACATCAAAATAAGTCTAAAGCTCAAATTTCACAGCTTCCCGAGCTCAAACGAATCCAGAACAAAAATCACAAATTTCTGGTCGAAATTTTTTTATTTATTTTTTTTTTATATTTTTCGATATAACTACTAGTTATAAGGGACTCAAATCTGAAATTTCAAAGCAAAAAGATGTAAGATAAATCGACTATGAATTTTCAAAGTTGCTGATTTTTTTGAATTTTCAAGAAGGGTGTTGCGATGAGTGTGTGGGTGAAATCGATGTGATGAATGATGAGTAAACGATAGATCTACCGATTGAAGATGATAAACCTAAGCTCTGATTACCAATTGATACGAATCTAGTTGTGTATCGGACCAAATCCACCTTAGAGACCCGCCTAAGATCAACTTGAATCACCAAACTTCTAGATGTGTATGTCGACAATCTTCACTTGATAAATCTCCCTTCGTTCGTCGGCCTTAGACCTCCAAGTCGACCTGCACTTGAACACCTAAGATCACAAGATTCACAAACAATTAAGCAATCACAACCTAATTGTTTGCTAGGACTCTACAAGATTAAAGAACCCTAAGTTTGCTCAAACTAGAATAATGAAGCTAAGATAATCAATTTGGGAAAATAATCCTCAACTTTATTAATCAACTCAACATATGTTTTTAAAAGATAAAAGAGCCCTTATATAGGGGAGGGGTTGGCGCATAACCTACTCCAATCCCTATAAGGGGCGGCAATACATAAAGGAAGGAACAAGGAAATAGCCTACTCCTTGTCCTACTAGGAAAAGTAAATAACATTACATAATTAAGAAAGGATTGGACTTAGTCAAACAAGGACCAACCCAATGTCTTCTAAACTAAATAAATAACTAATCTAAGATAGAATAAAAGCCCATGAGGCCGAATTACACAATGCCAAAGCCTAATGCTCATCGATTTCAAGTAAGGTGAACAACTTGGAATCGATGGGAATATTCTTGGTGATGTCGACTTCAATGCCTTCCAAATGATCTTCAATGGACTCTAAACCTCCAAGATGAGATTTAACAAAGCCCAATAAAGCTTCCTTGAACCTTTTAGCCCGAGCCCTTGTCATTGGACCTTGCGGAATGGCTAAAGGGTCGAATGGCCGGTTGTGGCCGGATGGCCCATGCGATGGCCCGTGCGATGGCCGGTTGTGGCCAGATGGCTCGTGCGATGTCCCGTGCGTTGTCCCATGCGTTGGCCGGTCATGGCCGGTTGCTCCATGCGATGGTGGCCGGTCTTCAACTACTTGCTCCGCCAAGCTTGTGTTCAACCCGGGATCATCCGTGGCATCTTCTAAAATCTCCAAGACATCTCCATGTTTATCCAAGACATGATCTCTAATGGCTCCATTGTGCTCTTCTAAGCCATGATAAGCCCTTGGCGCATCAGACAACCCTATACTTTTTATCAAAATCTAATTCAATGATATCATTAAGCACTCCATAGTAGTCAAGGTTTGCTTTTAAAGGGTTCAAATCTCAAGAACTAGCATAACTAGTTGTTGACGAAGTGACAACTACTCCAGAATTTTGCGTTCGGCCCTTGCTCTCAAATTGTTTGTCCTTAAACCGATATCCATTGATGGAATATCCCTTGTACCTTTTCACAATCTCCTTTGGACCTCGAGCAAGAATTCCAACTTCTTAGAAACTTGAAGCCCATCGTTAACCTGAAGGTAATCCATATATAAGTAACTTAGATGGAACCCATTGTAAGTAACATAACAATAAAGGAAAAGGTAATTAACTTACCTGTTGCCTAAACCAATCAAGAAACGTCTCCGTGAATATCTTATCAACATCACATTGGTTAGGTCGTCGAGACCGGTTGTTGATGACCAAGCTTCTCTTGTAGTTTCTAAACTTATAATGAAGCTTAATTAGTACTAAGATGTAAAAATATGTTTATGTTATTGATTGTTTATACTAACCTTCTAAATGTCTCAATCGCATCATGGTGGAAAAGAACGTATCGATGAGCTTGGGTCCTTGATATATGATCTAGCTCGACATACTCAAACCCTCCAATTTTTTAACCACCACTTGAGAATAAATAAGGAACGCCATTATCATTTCCCGAGCAGCCAGGATTTCTTGATGGTTTATTAAATCGAGTTTCGATTCCTTGAATATATTTAGAACAGAATGTCATGCATTCCTCTGCCAAGTAACCTTCGGCAATTGAACCTTCCGGAAACCGTTTGTTTAGCACGTAGGCACCCAACTTACCTAAGAACCTACGAAAATAATAGTACAAGTTAAATTTTTTCCATAGTATTGAAAATAAATAACTTGCTTTCTGGAAATTGAAGTACTACCTTTCTACCGGATACATCCACCTAGGAGAAACCAGTCCACCAAGTTTTGTTTGTAATGGCAAGTGAATAACCAAATTCACCTTTATGGTGAAAAAGCTAGGAGCGAAGACCTTCTCTAGATTGCATAAAGCCAATGCAGCGCGTTCTTGAAGTTTGTCCAGCTCATCTACCTTGAGAACCTTAGCACAGAGAGCTTTGAATATGTTACAAAGCTCAATTATGACTGTAGTCACTCTTTTTGGCATTGATGACCGTAAGGCTATTGGAAGTAAGTCATGCATTAAGACGTGACAATCATGTGACTTCAAATTATACAGTTTCCGGTCACTGACATTCACACATCTTGATATATTTGAGGAAAAACCATCCGGAACCTTGACGTCCTTCAAAACTTGACAGAAGATCTCCTTCTCCTTTTTAGACATGGCATATACAGCCGGAGGAATGCTTTTCTTTCCATTATGATCCAATTGGGGACAAAGATCAGGTCGGATTCCCATCTCAATTAAGTCAAGACGACTATTTTGATCGTCTTTTGATTTGCCATCCATGTCCAGAATGGTGCCGAGGATGTTATCACAAACGTTCTTCTCAATATGCATCACATCAAGGTTGTGACGTAGTAGATTGTACTCCCAATAAATTAAATCAAAAAAATACTCCGCTTTTTCCACAGATATGCCTCATTTGAGCTAACACCCTCATCACCATCTTCGATATTTCTTCTTCTTTTTGCAGCTCTCTTTTTTTCCCCTTGCCATACGAGAATTCACAATCATTCGGATCCAGAGGTAATCAAAGGTGCTTCCCGTAATTCCACCGTGTTGCCAAAAGCACGCTTCTGCGATCTAAAGGGATGGCATGCCTCCAACCACCTCCGAGGTCCCAAATAAGAAAACTTCTTACCATGCTTCAACCAATTGGAACATGTTTCCATCGCACAACAGTGACAAGCAAAACGACCTTTAGTACTCCATCCGGATAAATTAGCATAAGCATGGAAGTCATTAACGGTCCACAATTAATAATGCAGCACGGAGGTGAAAATTTTGTTTTCGTGTTGCATCATAAGTAAGGACTCCATCCCATAATTGCTTCAACTCTTCAATGAGAGGTTGCAAATACACATCGATGTCATCCCCCGGACCTTTCTCCCCTGGACTTATCATAGACAAGATGAAAGAAGATTGTTTCGTACTGATCCAAGGTGCTTGATTGTAAGGAATTAAGACGACTGGCCATGTACTGTAGGTACTACTCATTGTCTTAAACGGATTAAACCCATCAGATGCAAGTCCAAGGCGAACATTTCTAGGTTCCGAAGTGAAATCCGAATACCTAGAATCAAAATCCTTCCAAGCTAACGAATCTATTGGATGCCTCAAATTTCCATCATTGGAACGGCCATCGGCATGCCACGTCATAGACTCCGAAGTCTTAGAGGACATGAAAAGCCTCTGTAGCCTTGGGATTAATGGAAAATACCGCAATACCTTTGCAGGCCTCAATTTCCCCTGGTTCGCAACAACATCCTCCCTATTCAAAGAATCACAAGAGTTGGGTTGTAACCACCGGGAACTTCCACAGACATGGCAAGACTCTTGATCTGCTCTATCTCCCCAATACAACATACAATCTTGGGGACAGCTATGAATTTTATTATACGAAAACCCCAAATCACCAATGATCTTTTTTAACTCATAAAGAGAAGTAGGAATTGCTGCAAAGGAAATACATCTCGCAACAACTCCAAAACCAAGTCTAAAGCTTTTCCCGTCATACCAGACAAGCACTTCAAGTGCAAGAGCTTTATTGAAAAGGACAACTTTGAAACTTTGGATTCCGGGTAAAGTGGCTCATTCATGCTTTCAAGTAACTTATAAAAGTTTGTAGCCTCTATAGTAGGTTCTTCGTCCCTTGTATCTTCGTTTAAATCACCTACATTTGCATCACTTCCAACTTGATCAGATTCATGGCAAGATGGTCGGTCATGCATGTTCAAAGCATCACGCAACAATCCCCTCACGTCATCTCGTGCGATGTCACCTCCTAAACTTGAACTAGCCCTGGAAGAAATGGCCGGCATACTGGAATTTCTAGTAGGCAAATCCTCACCATGGAAAGCAAACTCCTTATAACCTCTTACAAAGCCATCAACAATTAAATGTTCTCGGACAATGTCTCTCTCATGCCACCTCCCGTTTTTTACACTTAGCACATGGGCATACTATTTCGAGACCTTTACTTTCTCTCTCAAAAGCAAAATCAAGGAACTGTTCTAACCCTGCTTCATAAACAGGATCACACATGTCCTTTTGCATCCAACTCTTGTCCATTGCACTTTTATTTTATCCTAATAAATTACAAAGGCAGAGTATTCAAAGATATTGAAATGCTATACTAACATCAATGTTTCAATAACAATCACCATTAAGTAACAAATCCTCACCAAATTTACATTTTAACAAAAACATAAATCATGTGTTTCCAATTGGATAAATACATGGATGGCATTGAAAGCTAATGCATAAAGCTAAACAACATCATCAAACAAACTTGTATAAATAGGAAATCATTATATTCTACAACAACCTGAAACATTAATATATGACATAACAACACCAAGATTCTCTAAAATTCTAAAGAACCAAGATTCCACGAAAATCAACAAAATTGAAACAACTAAAGGAAAAAGATAAACCCAAATGGTATGAAGTATGAAATTGGAGTTTTGTCTTCTCTTTTCTTCTCCACAACTAGATTATACTATGAAGAATGAAGAAAACCCATTAGATTGAATGGAAAAAGAGTCAATAATATGGGTTTTAGGCTTGATTATGCAAGAGGTAGCTCAAATGGTTGGATTTCCCTTTATTTTTCAGAGAATCGAATCATTTCAGGCCGGAATTTGTGGAATGAAGAAGGTTGTTCTCGACTTAGCTAAAAGCTGTCTGAACTAGCCAAAACGACGTTGTTTTTGGCGAAATAAAATTTAAATATAGCGGCGTCTGAGAGGACAAACGCCGCTATATATAAATATATAAATATATATATATTTTATATTCATATAAAAGCAATTTCTGAATATTGGTATTTTAAAAAAAAATATATATCTATTACACATAACGGCGTCTAGAGACAAAAACGCCACTATTTAGCGGCGCCCAGCGCAAGACGCCGCTATATATATCATGCGTGAGGGAATTTTTCCCTCCTAAATAAAGGCGACCAAAATTCACTATCCCAAAATATTAACATTGCGGCGTCCCATACAGAAGACGCCACCGATTTGCAGCTTCTAACATCAAAACGCCGCTATATGCTATAGGCTGTAGTTTTTAAATTTTTTTCCTGTTTTTGGGAGAGGGAATTTTTCCCACCAAAAAATAAGGGAAAAAAAATGTCTCCCTCCATATTTCAAATAGCGGCATTTTTTATTCTGGACGCCACTATTTGGCGGCATCCTACAAATACACGCCGCTATAAATTATAGCGTAGAGTCGGGAATTTTTGGGTGTGGCGTAAAGGGGGATTTTTCCCTCAAAAAAAAAAGCAAAACAAAATTCTCTCCCTCCATATATAGAGATGGCGGCGTCTTCTATGTGTAAACGCCGCAAATTAGCGGTGTCGCAAAATTAGACGCCGCTATTGTGCATTTTAGTATATAATATTGCGGCGTTTACCTAGACGCCGCTAAATAAACGCCGCTATTTCAGCGTTTTTCTGTAGTGTAGATTTTAGGCCAGGCTTGTTGCAAAGGGGTTTAGCCAAAGGCCAGGTTTGGACTACAAAGAGACCTTTAGGCCTGTAATCATCCAGTAATAGTGTGAATTGTTCTTTGCATTGTAGTCTCAAATAACTAGCCCTTCCAGCAGTTGGATATAAATAATGTTTTCTTACAGGGAGACCTTGTAGACACCCGTTTTTGTCCGGTATCCTTCAATTTAAATAAGTTTATTTTGTTAATTGGCGTTAGGGTCATCCAAGGGGCATTTTGGTCATTTTTGCGTTTAAGGGGTATTTTGGTAATTTTAAGTTCACTTTCAATTTAGATTAGCTAATTCATTTTAGTTATTTAGATTGCATTGAAAGAATAAAAAATCTTTATGTGTACTTTTGGCATTGTTGCATCTTCATTTAGTAATTTGAAATTGTTTTAACTTCATTTAGTAATTTAATTAGCATTGTTGCATTTTAATCATGTGGCTTAAGTTCAATTTAGTGTTTTGAATAATTAATTATCAATTTAGCAATTAGTAAGGCATTCCATAAGTAGGACTCGCACAATTTTGGTAATGGCATTGGTTGAAAGAAAAGGCACAAAAAGAGATGAGATTGCATTTTAGTTAGTAAAGCATGTTCTTACTTTGCATATTAAGTTTAGTCCATTTAGATTAGTATCATAGTTAAAGAGCATATTAGAATTTGAATTTGAGGCAATGTAGCATAACACTTTGCATTACATACTTAGTTTCATACATATTATTTACATTTCAACATTTTGTTTATGCTTTTGCTACATTGGAAATAAATACAAGGCATTCGATGTACGAATTGGACATTTGATTTGCAAATTGTGCTCTTTTTTCTCCAATATTGTTGTTGCACCATCCAAAGTGGATTACACAAGTTTTCCTAAAAACAAAGCAAAATGCAAGTTAGAGACAAAGCAAACAGCCCAAGCAAGTTGTCAATAGCGCAGTCCTGGAAAAACGTAAATTTGATTACCTTAGAGGGCTCGAACAGGAAAACTTTGTAGATGAAAATTGTAGAGGATTCTTGGGGCTTCGATTTGAGCTCAAGAACGACATGATTCGGATTTAAGAGGAGGGAGATATGGGCCCCGCGGTTCAGGCCTCCAAAAGTTGCAGAAATTTTGGACAGCAGCTGCAGTCGAAGGAGACTTCAAATTTGGCACCCAAGATGACTCCGTTTGACAAAGAAGTCTTCATGGAAGTGGAAGTGCACTCTCCAAGCTTTCAATACTCTGCAAGAACACTCAATTTGGAGCTGAATTGAAGGAGTTATGAATTTCTGAAGTCCAAGGTAAAAAACTGATTCATATGCAGCAAGTAATTTTGAATTAAAAAAAAAAACCAAATTTGAAGGGGCACTTTGCAGCATGGATTTCACAATAGGAAAGGGGCTCAAAAGATCCAAGACACATCAAACATTCAAGCCCAAGGCAGCATAATTTGTTAACATTCATATTGCAGATGTTTCCCATTTAAATTTGAAGCATGCAGGTGGTTTCATCATTTGCATTTTAAGGTTTTGCTTAACAACATAGGATCATAAAGTATTCAGCCTTGACTTTAAGATCAAACAAGTTCGTAGTCTCGACTAGTGCACAAGAATAGCTAACAAGACAAATTCATTCTCATGTAGCAGCAAACACAAAGCTTCAATGCACAAGGGGTCAACACTGGATTACACCAAGCACAGCCATAAGACAAAAATAAGGCAACTCCAGCACAAAAACAGATGATCAGAAGCAAGAGAGGCAAACACTCAAAACCAAATCATCCAGTCAGCAAGGCAGTAAGCAATTGAGGCTCGAGTTGAAAGAAAGAAAGGCAATAAGGGTATTACAGCAAATGATCTAAACACCCAAGCAAGTATTTTCATCAGTTACAGCAGATGATAAGAGGTGAAAAGGAAAATTACCCTCCTTGCCAGCTAAACAGTGATGACTCATCTCTCAATCCAACTCATCAGGTGCCATCCCCATCCTTTCCCTTTACCTGCTCACAAAAAAACAAAAGTTGTTACAATGGAAAAACAAGGGGAATGAATCGGTGAACGCAAAAAAATGGGGGGAGGATTCTTATCTCTTGAAAAACGGAATTCAGGGGCATCTCTCGATGGATTTTCTCTCTTCACTCTCTCTCTCTCTAGAGACAATTTCTGGATCTCTCTCTTAATTGGCAGCTACTCACTGCACACACTCACACTCTTTTTCTCCTCAATTCACACACTACTATTTTCTCACTACAGAAAGCTTTCTCCCTGTTCTTTCCCTCGGATTTTTTTTTGGCTGATCATTGACCCTGATCTTTCTTCACTAGTTATGAATCTCTCAGGGAACTCACACCGCTCTCCCCTCTGAAAACACACACTGAATTCGCAAATCTTCCTTTTTTTGGCTAGCTCTTTTCGATCAAACAAGCCCTCTTTCTTCTCTTGATACATGATCTCTCCCTTTCTTGAAAACACAGTTTTTGCCTTTGAAAAGGACATACATAGAAAACATTCATAAAGGAGTAGGGGCCGATTAGAGAAAAAGAGAACACCAACTTCAATTAGGGTTCTTGGGAATGAAATTGGGAATTTTTTATCAAGGGAAGCTTACCTCAAATTGAACCGAGTGATGGATAGAGGAAAGAGGATGGAACAAAACCCCAAAATTTGAGGTCGTCTCGATGGCGGAATCGCCGGAATACGAGCCTCCAAGGTGTGGATCATTGCCGAAGTCTTGATAGCTCAAAGCTTTCAACTCGTCGAAGGACGCAACGGAGTCGGGGTGATGAGATTGAGTCAAAGAAACCTTCGAAGTTGTTGGGGCTTGTGGTTAACAGTAATCATAGAGGGATCGACGGTGGTTCAAGCGGGTGAAGAGAGCAGAAGTCGCGGAGCGAGGGGAAGAAAGAAAAAGAAGAAGTTGGCTCGATAAAAATGGGAAACAAGGACTAAACGGTGTCGTTTGAGGTAAATCTATTTCCATTAAATTGCTTTGATTTGGATCCTGTTTGTTTAGTTTATTTAATTTTGGTTTTAAATTTATAGTTAATTCATATATGTTTAAGATGGTGTTTTGATGATGAAAGTGATGATTGTGTTGAAAGATTAGAGTCTTGGTGTGAATTTTTTGATTTTGGTTAATACGGTAGGATGAAATAGATTTAATTATGATTTTTCTTTATGTCTAATAGGTTCAAATTGTTATTTTTACGTTAAAGTTGTGGTCTTTATATGTTGAGATTAATAAAATTGCTAGTGAATTTAGGTTTTCATGATTTAATCGACTTAAAATTGAAGTTCATTTAGTCCAATGGCTTAATCCTTTTGAAAGTTAATATTAATCCAAAATGAGTCCTTGATCTCATTTAAAATCTATTTTGATTAGAAAAATCAAAACTTTAATTCAAATCTTGGGTTTACAAACTAAAATCAATTTGGAAAGTTAAACTATTTTTGAGTTGTTTTTAATTCGAAAACCCTTATCTTGAACTAAAGGTTTGATCTTTTAAATTAAAAATGGTTCTGAAAAGGGATTGATGAGGTAATTTGAACTAATATTTACTTTGAAAGGATTAAATCTTTGATTAAAGACTTGTTTTCCTTTAGAATGAACCAATTGAGTAGTTGACTTAGCTTCTTCGTGTCAGATTCGCTTAATTTGGTCTCCAGTTCTGGATTTCTTGATGCATCTTTGGTACCAACTATATGAATTATGTTATCTGCTCCTTGAAATTTGCTAATCTTTTACTTAGTGTGCAGAGTGATCCCCAGAATTGTCCAATTGGCCCTTAGCTTTCAATTTATTTATTTTTATTTGGGATTTGTAATAATTTAGTAATTTAGTAGATAAGTAAAGTAAAAAGTAATCACATGCATATCATGTTTAATTGTCATTAATTATAACTGTTTGCATCTCATACCACCTTTATCTGCTTCGATTAATAAAGGGGTGTTTTTAGCTATGACGGGCAAGTCTTGGGTAAAGGTGTAAGAGCACGACCTCTCGGGATTTCACCCCGAGATTGATTGGCTTTCACGAATATCCCTGGAGGGCCGGGCTAGGTTCGTGAAGGCCAATTCAAGTAAACTCCTTTTTATTAATCAACTAATAAAATTGGACCTTACATTCATCATTCCATACATGCATTAGTTAATATCTAGGTTAAGATTTGAAGAAAAAGCAAAAAAAGAAGAAAAAAAGAAAAATTAAAAAAATGGAAAAGTCAGAAAACTAAAAGATAATAAAAGAGGTTTTTCAAAATGTTTTCAAAATACCATGTTCTCTTATTTAGTTTTCAAAAGAAATTAAAATTGGTAATCAAAGAGTTTTCAAGGTAAGGATTTTCAAAAAGAATGTTTTTTTAAGCAACTCCAAAAGAAGACTTTTGGAAAATAAAGGTTTTTTTTTAGCAAACCCAAAAGAAGACTTTTGGAAAACAAATGTTTGAAAATCCAAGAGAAGACTTTTGGAAATTAATAAATTGGTCAAGTTTTGAAAAACAAAAAAATGAATAAAAGGATTTGTCACAGCATTTTCAAAATCTCCTTTTCGAAAAGAAAGGGATCAACAAGAGAACAAACAATGAAAGAGAATCGAAATAGAATTGATCGACGGTAGTTCGATCACATTCTTCGTGTCCTCGACATTTGGTTTGAAAAATGATTTTATTTTCTTTTATAACCCTTTCTTAATTATTAAAGAGAAAAGCAACCATAAGGATTAAACCCGATAGATTTAGATTAGACTAGAGGTACCGTTGTTTGACGGGTGTTGTGGGGGTGCTAATCCTTCCCCATACGTAACCGACTCCCGGACTCAGGTTTTGGTTCGTAGACCGTAGTATTAGACTTAGTGTGTCCGTCGTCAAGCATGGTCCATTAGGTCTAATAGATGTAGGTGGCTAATCACACCTAGGCAAAAAAGATTAGTGGCGGCTCCTTTCTTTCCAAAGTCGTTTCGGCAGGGTCCCCCGGACCCGAACGTTTCGATAGACCTCTCGGAGGAAGTCTATATTAACCAGCCGGTGATGTTTGTAGATAAGACACAGCCTCTTCATGTTTACAAGCTTAAGAAAGCAATCTATGGGCTAAAATAAGCTCCAAGGCTTTGGTACATTGCTGATCGGTCGTCAGCAATCATAAAAATAATTATCCCAACAATTACTAACTAAACTAGCTAGGGCAAGTAGGGGTCGATCCCACAAAGAGAACGGCTCTTCCTTTTCTCAAACAAAACAAATTAATAAAGAGAATTTAAAGAAGAATTAAAATTAAATCTAACTAAGTAAATTAACTAAGAAAGAAATCAAGAAAATTAAAGAAAACAATTAATCAAAAGCAGTGAATATTATTGAGAATAACAATTAAATTGAAACCTCCAACATAGAATTAATATCCCTCTTGACAACAATAACATGGATCATCGATATCTAAAGATTATGAGAACCTTGAATAGCCTGTCGGACTTAACCTAAATTACCTTAATTAGATTAGATTACCGATTAAAGTCAATCTATCCCTTTTACTCTTTCAGCAATCAATTACTTTCTTAGGGCTTAGAGATCACTTAGGAATAAAGCATGAAGAACAAGTAATTTAATAACAAACACAATGAGAAATTTCTCGCCCATTGATTCTTTTCTCTCTTGGATGGAGGATTAATTCACATCCAATCGCTACATAAAATTAAGCTGGAGTGATTAATTCACAACCTAATCTAGCTAATGCTAACTCAATTTATCATGAAAGTGTCGACCCAGTCAACCAAAACAAGCAACATAGAATTCATACAGAGATCCAAGAAATACTCAAATAAATTCTCATATAAAAGCACAAAATCTCACCATGGAATTAGTCAAGAGATCAATTAAATTCTACATTGGAGAAAAGAAAAGGATTACTCACTCATAAATTGAGTGATCATCCACAAATAAGAAGAAGAAAACTTATCTATGGATGAGGAAGAGAAGGGGGCGGCGGCTCCTAGGGTTTTTCTCCTCCAAACCTTCAACTAAACAATATATCTTATGAAGAATAAAATTACTATCTAAAATCTAGACCTAAGGTGGCTATTTATAGTGGAGAAACAAGGGTAGGGCGGTTTAGGGCTGTCTTGGACTCCAAGTAGGATTATGTGTCATCCTAGAGTAGAATCCAAGTCAAAATAGGATTCTGGAATTTTCTGAATTTCTGTAGAAACTTCACCGGCAGATTCGGGCTTGAAATCGGCAGAATTAGGCTTCAGACTTCAAAGGAAAGTTGTAGAGCTCGGAGTTAGCTTTCCAACGAGTACTCATGGGCTTAAAACGGACATCTGAGCAGAAAGTTATGGTCTTTCTACCGAGACTGCACTGAAATAGGGCTTATATCGCAAATCTACGGGCTTAATGCCAGATTTGGATATTCTTTTGGATATTGGGCCCACAAATTGGGATTTTAACTCCAATTATAGGTTTATATGGGCTAAGTATATTCCCATATAAATAATCCAAAATTCCTTAGCTTCAGGGCTTCCTCTGGGCTTGGCTTCAATCCTTTGCAATTTTAGCTCCAATCTTCAATTCTTGCTCCTTGAAATAATTCTTCAATGATCTTCAAATCTTCAAATTATCTTCAAGAAATCTTCAAACACGAACTTTGCATCTCCAAATCTATACTCAAAATTACTTTGCTAATATCTGTGTAAAAAGTAATCAAAATAGCTCCAAAAGTAGTGAAAATAAGCAAATTCTCAATTTCACATCTCATAAAGACTAAAAACACAAATACTTAGAAAATAAGGTATGAATGCATATAAAAGTGATAAAAAGTATAGAAAAATAGCTATAAAAATATGCATAATTTGAGCTCGATCAGATTTCCCCCACACTTGAACATTGCTAGTCCCTTAGCAAAAATCAATGTAAGTTAATCAAAAATCAAAATTTTCAAAAGATCAATTTGACTTCATTCATATATCAAAGAATCAATTTAATCATGAAATCAAAATAGCAAATAACATCAATAATACTTAATCCAGAGATCAATCAATAGCAAGCATTATCATTCTTAAGTAGCCATAATCAAAGTAGCTCTAATCACTTACCATCCATCACTTTTATAACTACTTCTCTCTATAGGCTTGTATATTCATCTTTCTCTCCATTACTCAAAAGATTACAATGTTATAAACAAACCAAGGATTCATGTGGGTTATAATAGTTTTTCAAAGGTAATTGTTTTTTAGAAAACTGAGGTTACTATCCTCTGAAGAGTTCATGCTTAGGGTTACTAACTCCCTTTTTATTTTGAGGCTACTAGCAATCTAGAGGGACAATATTTCTGTTGATCCATGCCTCTTATCCTCTTCCCAAGGGTTACTAACTCCTTTTGTTTAAAGAGAAGAGTGACAACAATGGAGTTTTTTTTTTTTATTTTGAAACAGAAAATATCTTTCTTCTCCTCTTCCATAAAATCACTTCTTTATGAAAACGGTTTTAATTACCCTTTATATAGATAGTCCCCCACACTTATTCTTGACAAATCTATAGCATGCTTTCTTAATTGTAACTTCAATCAAAATTCAATACAAGTTCTAGAAATAGATAATCATGAAAGCA
>AWWV01009272.1:0-18996 GCA_001974805.1 Corchorus capsularis | reverse complement strand
AATAGATAACATGAGGTACCTTGTCAACTCTCTGACCTAGAACAACTCCAATGGCAACGTCACTTGCATCACACATGATCTCGAACGGTAGTTTCCAATCAGGTGGCTTCACAATTGGAGTGGTGGTGAGTGCAGTCTTCAATTTATCGAACGCTTCTTTGCAATCATCCCCAAATTCGAACTCTACCTCTTTTTGTAATAGTCGACACATCGGTGCTGAGATCTTTGAGAAATCCTTGATAAATCTTCGGTAGAATCCATCATGGCCTAAGAATGAGCGGATATCTTTGACACATGTCGGATATGGTAGGTTTTGTACAACGTCAACTTTGGCTTTATCGACTTGCATCCCCTCTTTGGATACTACATGGCCTAGAACAATGCCTTGTTCTACCATGAAGTGGCATTTTTCGGCATTCAATACCAATTTGTTTTCAACACACCATTTCAAGATGAGTTCTAGATTATTGAGACATTGATTGAAGTTATCTCCATAGACTGTAAAATCATCCATGAAAACTTCCATCTTATCCCCCACATAATCTTGAAAGATGCTCATCATACATCTTTGAAAAGTTGCAGGTGCATTGCATAAACCAAAAGGCATTCTTGTGTAAGCATACGTACCAAAAGGGCATTTAAACGTGACCTTCTCTTGATCTCCAGGTGCAATTGGAATTTGAAAGTATCCCGAGTAACCATCTAGAAAACAATAGTAGGCCTTGCAAGCTAATCTTTCCAGCATCTGATCAATGAATGGCAACAGGAAGTGATCCTTCCTTGTGGCGGAATTCAGCTTTCTGTAGTCAATGCATACTCTCCATCCATTCTGCAATCTCTGAGGAACTAGCTCTCCATCCTTGTTTTCTACGACAGTGAATCCGGACTTCTTTGGAACTACTTGGACCGGGCTAACCCATTTACTATCTGATATAGCATAGATGAGACCAGCTCCAAGTAATTTTAGAACTTTATCTTTGACAACTTCATTCGGATTTAGTCTTCTTTGCGGCAATCGAACTGCTACTGCATCATCTTCAAGTCGAATCCTATGCATGCATACAGTAGGACTTATTCCTTTGATATCAGCTACAGTCCATCCAATGGCTTCTTTGTGTTCCTTTAAGACTCTGATTAGTTGTTCTTCTTGTAAATTGTTCAATTTACTTGAAATAACAACAGGCAGGGTATCATTATCTCCAAGGAAAACATGTTTCAGGCCTTCAGGAAGCGGTTTCAGCTTGACTTCTGGAGGTTGAATGATAGATGGTAATGGCTTGGGCGTTGGCTCCAAATTGATGTAAGAAATCGTCTCTACTTCTTCGTTGAATGATAGTTCACTGACAGTTTCTGCTATCTCTTTTGGCATCTCGACTTCTGCTTCTTCAACGTCTTGCTGATGTAGACTTTTGGTGAGGATCACTTCAAGTTCATCTTCTTGGTTGAGTTCTTGTACTTCTTCTGAATAAGTACCAATTGTGTCAATAGAATAGACAGAATGAATTTCGGCAGGAGCTTCTATTGATTCACTTATGTGGAATACAATAGGCTTTCCATCGAATTCCATAGTGATTGTTCCTTCTTTTGTGTTGAAATCCATATTTGCTGCAATCAAAAGCGGTCTTCCTAACAGTAGTGGCATTTGAGGTAGATGAATGTCATCTTCGCTCATCTTCAGGACATAGAAATCTGCAGGAAAAACAAAATCTCCTATCTGCACTAAAACATTCTCAACTAAACCTTCAGGTTTATGGTTAGTTCTATCAGCAAATTGGATAATAAGATCAGTTTCAAGCAGAGGTTCTATTTTCAATTGCTTATAAACAGAATAAGGCATGATATTGATCAAGGATCCATATTCACACATAGCATTACCTACTTCATTCTTTCCTATACTACAAGGAATAGAAAAGGAACCTAAACTATTGCATTTATGATGCAATTTCCTTTGATAAGCAGCAGATATATTTTCATCCATGCAGGCATATTTTTCACCATACTTAATCTTATTATTGCATAATTCTCTAAGAAAAGAGGCATACCTTTGTACTTTGGCTATTTCATCAACTAAAGGAATGTTTACCTCTAATTTCCGAACTAAATTGAGTTGTTGAGCAAACCTTTGAGGGAATGGTAGTGGATCATACTTAGCTTGCATCTCCTCCATCCATTCTTCTTCTGATTGTTGATGTTCAGTGTCTGGCACGGCAGGTGCATCTTTCTTGATTTCAGTGGAAGTCTTCATATCTCCTTGAATTGGCTCATCGAACACATCAATAGGTGGTAGTGTTTTAGGAAAATTAGGTGTTGGAATAGATGACATCGCAGGTACATTCGGTAATTCCATCCAATGCTGGGTTTCTTTAATAACATTGATTGCTCTTTTTTGAATAGAAGGTTGTGAAAAAACACTCATAAATTCAGCAAACATCTTTGCTAAATTTCCGCATTGAGTAGTCAATTCCTTTAACTCTTTTCGAATTTCGGCTATCTCTGAATCCTTTGTTGCATCAGCTTCATTGGTTGTACCAAATTGATGTATATTTTCCACCATAGTGTTGAGCAGCTTCCTCGCTTCTTCAGGGGTTTTGAATGTAAGTCCTCCTCCACTAGCAGCATCGACATAGCTGCGATCTTCATAAATAAGGCCATCATAAAAGTGTTGAATCAAAAGTGCTTCGCTGATGTTGTGGTAGGGGCAACTTGCGCAGATCTGATTATATCTCTCCCAGTATTGGTAACACTTTTCGCCTTTCAATTGTTGACAACTGTTGATCTTTCTTCTGACATCAGCACGCTTAGCTTCCGGAAAGTATTTATTCAAAAATACTGTCTCCATCTCTTTCCAAGATTTTATGGATTTGGGTGGTAGTCTTAAGAACCATTCTTTTGCCTTTCCGTCTAATGTGACAGGGTTCATGAGGATTCTCATGATGTTCTCCTTGAAAAATCGGCAACATACGGATTACTCCAGGCTTCAATTTGTAAGACATATCCATGGCTGTATAGTCAATACATAGGGGCGGCAATTCACAGTTGAAATTCAGCTCTCGTAACGTTTGTGATTACTCCATTGAATCTATTCTGCAAAACAAAGATGATCAAGTGCAAATCTAATAGAAAATAAAATAAGAGAAAAAGAAAATTAAACACAATCTCCCCGACAACGGCGCCAAAATTTATGATCGGTCGTTAGTAATCATAAAAATAATTATCCCAACAATTACTAACTAAACTAGCTAGGGCAAGTAGGGGTCGATCCCACAGAGAGAACGGCTCTTCCTTTTCTCAAACAAAACAAATTAATAAAGAAAATTTAAAGAAGAATTAAAATTAAATCTAACTAAAAGTAAATTAACTAAGAAAGCAATCAAGAAAATTAAAGAAACAATTAATCAAAAGCAGTGAATATTATTGAGAATAACAATTAAATAGAAACCTCCAACATAGAACTAATATCCCTCTTGACAACAATGACATGGATCATTGATATCTAAAGATTATGAGAACCTTGAATAGCCTGTCGGACTTAACCTAAATTACCTTAATTAGATTAGATTACCAATTAAAGTCAATTTATCCCTTTTACTCTTTCAGCAATCAATTACTTTCTTAGGGCTTAGAGATCATTTTGGAATAAAGCATGAAGAACAAGTAATTTAATAACAAGCACAATGAGAAATTTCTCGCCCATTGATTCTTTTCTCTCTTGGATGGAGGATTAATTCATATCCAATTGCTACATAAAATTAAGCTGGAGTGATTAATTCACAACCTAATCTAGCTAATGCTAACTCAATTTATCATGAAAGTGTCGACCCAGTCAATCAAAACAAGCAACATAAAATTCATACAGAGATCCAAGAAATACTCAAATAAATTCTCATATAAAAGCACAAAATCTCACCATGGAATTAGTCAAGAGATCAATTAAATTCTACATTGGAGAAAAGAAAAGGATTACTCACTCATAAATTGAGTGATCATCCACAAATAAGAAGAAAACTTATCTATGGATGAGGAAGAGAAGGGGGCGGCGGCTCCTAGGGTTTTTCTCCTCCAAACCTTCAACTAAACAATATATCTTATGAAGAATAAAAATTATATACAAAATCTAGTCCTAAGGTGGCTATTTATAGTGGAGAAACAAGGGTAGGGCGGTTTAGGGCTGACTTAGACTTCAAATAGGATTAGATGTCATCCTAGAGTAAAATCCAAGTTAGAATAGGATTCTGGAATTTTCTAGATTTCTGTAGAAACTTCACCGGCAGATTCGGGCTTGAAAGCAGAAGAATTGGGCTTTGGTCTTCGAAGGAAAGTTGTAGAGCTCGGAGTTAGCTTTGCAACGGCTACTCATGGGCTTAAAACGGACATCTGAGCAGAAAGTTATAGGCTTCCACCGAGACTGCACTGAAAACGGGCTTATATCGCAAATCTACAGGATTAATGCGGGATTTGGATATTGTTTTTGATATTAGGCCTACAAATTGGGATTTTAACTCCAATTATAGGTTTATATGAGCTAAGTATATTCCCATATAAATCATCCAAAATTCCTTAGCTTCAGGGCTTCTTCTGGGCTTGGCTTCAATCCTTTGCAATTTTAGCTCCAATCTTCAATTCTTGCTCCTTGAAATAATTCTTCAATGATCTTCAAATCTTCAAATTGTCTTCAAGAAATCTTCAAACACGAACTTTGCATCTCCAAATCTATACTCAAAATTACTTTGCTAATATCTGTGTAAAAAGTCATCAAAATAGCTCTAAAAGTAGTGAAAATAAGCAAATTCTCAATTTCACATCTCATAAAGACTAAAAACACAAATACTTAGAAAATAAGGCAAAAATGCATATAAAAGTGGTAAAAAATATAGATAAATAGCCATAAAAATATGCATAATTTGAGCTCGATCAACTTTTCCATAAATAAACCATTGTTGCAACAAGTTCGACAGACAAGACAGACAAGTAGGCAGAGCTAGTGGTAGAAGAACAAAGCAGACATCCAAGATTTTTGGTAGATTCTTTAAAGGAAACCGCAAAAGGTAGGAATCAGACTCTTCGATTGAGCCATTTTCGAATTAAGCAGGAATCAAAAGGCTGGGATTGAGCCTCGCGTAATAGGAGGACTAGCCGGATTCTATAGGAGGTTTGTTAAGGACTTTAGCACCTTAGCCGCCCCTATTACAAGTGTTATGAAGAAGAATGCACCATTCTAGTGGGGAGATGAACAACAAGAAGCATTTGAGACGTTGAAGGATAAACTAACTAATGCTCCTTTGCTTGTTTTACCTAACTTTAACAATACTTTTGAGATTGAATGTGATGCACCAGGGGTTGGAATTGGAGCTGTTTTAATGCAAGGTGGGAAGCCCGTCGCATACTTTAGTGAGAAATTGAATGGGGCTGCATTGAGTTATCCAACCTATGACAAAGAGTTGTATGCTCTTGTGAGGGCGTTGCAAACTTGGCAACACTACCTTTGGCCTAAGGAATTCGTGATTCATACGGATCATGAGAGCTTAAAGTATTTAAGAGGCCAACAAAAGCTAAACAAGAGACATGCTAAGTGGAGGGAGTTCATAGAGAGCTTTCCTTATGTTGCGCGATACAAACAAGGTAAGGAGAATGTGGTAGCCGATGTTTTATCAAGGAGGTATGTCTTACTTTCCATGCTTGATTCTAAGTTTCTTGGTTTTGAGTATATTAAGGAATTATATGCTAGTGATGTTTACTTTGGTGAAATATTTAAAGCATGTGAAAATTCTGGTTTTGGAAAGTATTATAAGCATGATGGATTTTTGTTTAAGGAATCTAGATTGTGTGTGCCTTCTTGTTCTTTGCGCATATTGCTCTTGAGGGAATCGCATGAAGGGGGTTTAATGGGTCACTTTGGAGTCGATAGAACATATGATATATTGCATGAACACTTCTTTTGGCCTAAGATGCGACATGATGTAGGAAACTATGTTGCTAGTTGCATTGTTTGTTTGCAAGCTAAATCTACATCTAAACCGCATGGATTGTATACTCCTTTGCCTATTCCTCATGAACCATGGACTCATATTAGCATGGACTTTGTGTTAGGTTTACCTCGTTCTAGGAGAGGTAAAGATTCTATCTTTGTGGTTGTTGATAGGTTTTCTAAGATGACTCACTTTAATGCATGTACCGAAACGGATGATGCCATTAATGTAGCTGATTTGTTCATTAAGGAAATTGTTAGACTACATGGAATGCCTAGGACGATTGTAAGTGATAGAGATGCTAAGTTCTTAAGTCACTTTTGGAGAACTTTATGGGCTAAGTTAGGAACTAAGTTGTTATTTTCTACTACTTGTCATCCTCAAACCGATGGTCAAACCGAGGTAGTTAATAGGACTTTGTCTACTTTGCTTAGGGCTTTAATTAAAAAGAACTTAAGAACTTGGGAGGATTGTCTACCTCATGTCGAATTTGCATATAATAGAAGCATACATAGCACCACTGGATATTCACCTTTTGAAAATGTGTATGGCTTTAATCCTTTAACCCCATTGGATTTGTTGAGTTTACCTTTGAGTGTGCAAGTCAACATGGATGGACAAAGGAAGGCCGATTATGTTAGAGAACTTCATGCTAGGGTTCGAGTTCAAATTGAGAAGAAGACACAACACTACATGAAGAATGCTAACAAAGGGCGCAAGGAAGTCATCTTTGAACCCGAGGATTGTGTTTGGTTGCATCTAAGGAAGGAGAGGTTTCCTGAAAAGAGAAAGTCTAAGCTCTTACCTCGTGGAGATGGTCCATTCCAAGTCTTGGAGAGGATCAACAACAACGCCTACAAGCTAGATCTTCCTAGTGAATATGGCAATGTAAGTGCTACTTTTAATGTTTCAGACTTATCCTTGTTTGATAGTGATGCAGATTTGAAGACAAATCCTTTTCAAGGGAGAGGGGATGATGCGCCAAAGGCTTATCATGGCTTAGAAGAACACATTGGAGCCAATGAAGATCAAGGAGATGTCATCGATGCTAGCTTGGAGGAGCATGGAGTTGGAAGCACATGTGACCGGCCATTGCTTGGAGAAGCCGCGCAACACCGGCCACATATCCGACCATCGCATGCGACATCGCATGTGACATCGCATGGGGCAACCGGCCACAACCGGCCATCGCTTGGCGCACCAACCGGCCACAACCGGCCATCCGGGCAAGACCGGCCTTTTGATCTTTTAGCCATTCCGCAAGGTCCAATGACTAGGGCTCGGGCTAAAAGGTTCAAGGAAGCTTTATTGGGCTTTGTAAGATCTCATCTTGGAGGTTTAGAGTCCATTGAAGACCATTTGGAAGACATTGAAGTCGACATCACCAAGAATATTCCCATCGATTCCAAGTTGTTCACCTTACTTGAAATCGATGAGCATTAGGCTTTAGCATTGTGTAATTCGGCTACATGGGCCTTTATTCTATCTTAGATTAGTTATTTATTTAGTTTAAGAGACATTGGGTTGGGTCTTGTTTGACTAAGTCCAATCCTTGTTTAAATATGTAATGTTATTTACTTTTCCTAGTAGGACAAGGAGTAGGCTATTTCCTTGTTCCTTCCTTTATGTTTATGCCGCCCCTCATAGGATTAGGAGATGGTTTGGAGTAGGTTATGCGCCAACCCCTTCCCTATATAAGGGCTCTTTTATCTCTTGTAAACATAAGTTGAGTTGATTAATAAAGTTGAGGATTATTTTCCCAAATTGATTATCTTAGCTTCATTGTTCTAGTTTGAGCAAACTTAGGGTTCTTCAATCTTGTAGAGTCCTAGCAAACAATTAGGTTGTGATTGCTTAATTGTTTGTGAATCTTATGGTCTTAGGTGTTCAAGTGCAGGTCGACTTGGAGGTCTAAGTCCAACGAACGAAGGAAGACTTATCAAGTGAAGATTGTCGACATACTCATCTAGAAGTTTGGTGATTCAAGTTGATCTTAGGCGGGTCTCTAAGGTGGATTTGGACCGATATACAACTAGATTCGTATCAGGAATTGCCATAATGACCATGATGGACCTAGCCCAATCCCTGCCAAGTGTTTCCAGTGTGGTATTCGGGATCACCTCCGTAGGGAATGCTCGCAACGTCCATGCCAAGTGTTTGTATTTACCACATGCTTGGCCGTATTTACAACTTTTCTAGGTCATGGTGGTGATCCCGATTGCCACTCTGGAAACACTTGGCAGGGAATGTGCAAGGTCCATTATTGTGGTTACGACAATTCCTACAAACAATTTCTTTCTTTGAAGACCGATTACTAAAACTAGTCCCTTTGGCAGATTTGCCAAAATGGGATGCTTGTAAGGAACCGACGAAGCTATTACGCGAGGCTTCAGCAGATGAGCCTGAACTACTGATCGGACCAAAATTATGCATCTTTTTATGGTCATTTTCCTATGCTTTTTGGGTATTATATGCTTGATTATGCCTTATATTTGGTATATTTGTGTTTATAGGTGTTAAAGTGAAGAAAAGTGCAAAATCACCAATTTTGTATCTTTTTGGAGCCTTTTTCGAGGATTATTTACACAAATATTTTCCAAGGACAATTTGGATGAAGAATGGAGCCAATATGATCGTGATTGAAGAACTTGAAGAGTCAATTTTATCATCATAAGATTGATTTTCAAGATTTTGAAGCAAAGGAGCAAAGTTGAATTTCAAGACAAGAAGATATGTCAAGAGGCGTCATAGCATTGGAGTACATGGGGCGCGAGGTAAACCACATGAGGTGCCAAGCTTGCCACATGGGCGCCCAGCCTAGTCGAGACATGCCACCAGCACCAGCATGGGTGCAGGAGACCTGGGGCCTGAGACCAACACCCTGGGCGCTTAGGCTTGCGACATGGGCACCCAGGGGGAGTCAGGGGTCATGCCGCGCCCGCGCCACTCAGCAGCCATGCGTGTCTTCACCTTGAAGTTTCTTCACTTGTTTCCAGATTTGGCGACCCTTCTGTATTTTGGCCATAACTTTTGATCCAGAGCTCCGTTTGAGGCAAATGAGTATCCGTTGGAAAGCTAACTCCAAGATCTACAACTTTCGTGTTTCAGTCAAAGCCCAGTTTTTCCGTTTTCGTGGATGAAAATGCCCCTGAAGTCAGCGGACAGAAACTATCTTGGGCCTGTTTTGCGGGATTGATTCAATTGAGCCCAAATTCTTATTTGGACTAGCTTGAAGAATTGGAGAGCAGCCCAGCACGTCCTTAGGGTTTGTTTAGCTCTAAATTAACCCTAAGCCACCCTCTATAAATGCCCTCTTAAGTCTAAAACCCTAGAGAACCTAGCATATCACAACTTACATCTTTTCTTTAGGTTTTTGCGATAGGAAGAAGGGAGGCTGCCGCCGGCCTCAACCATTGTAAGTCTCTCATGGATTGCTTGCAATCCATGAGTAGCTAAACCTTTTATACTTCTTTTCCTTAGATACTTTTGATCAATGAATCTATGGTGAGACTTTTATTCTTAATAATTTGAGCTTTTTCCGTTTGAATACGTTTCTTATCTCTATGCTTCATCTTATGTGTTCATACTTTAATTGATTTGGTGCGCAACATATCTTGAGATTTATGAATGCTATAGTTAGATTCATGTAGCTTGAGTCAAGCTAAAGTTGGTCCAAGTAACAATTGTAATTCTAGGAGTCCTAGGTTCAATGGGATATCAAACCTTGTTGAAATCTTTAGGCCGAGATGGAAATTGATGTAGGCAAGTTTGGTATTGATTTATTATGTATGTGGAAAAGTAAATCTTAATGCTTGTCCTATGATTCTTCACAGGGTGAATGTTTGATTAGGAACAATAGAGATTAATTTAGCTAGTAGCAAGTTAATTCTTCTTAGCATGTTGGAGGGTCGAGTATTCCTCTCCTATACCAATTATTCAAATGGAGTTGTTTAAGATATTAAGAGGATTACTTTGTTTCAATGATAGTTGATGTCTACGTCTTAGGCTATATACCGATTTGGGGTAATTTATGATTCTTAATTGATTGCAATTTAAACCAAATTTATTTTTAGTGTCTATGATCCATGATTCACTTGATCAAAATAATTATCTAAAGGAGAAGAAGTATGTTTTTACTCATTGTTTTTCTCAAACTCTCTCTTTTAAATCTTTAGTTTAGATTTCTTTAAATTGTTTTCTAGTTTAATTAATCTATTTTCAAAAACCCCTAAAAATCTCTTTTAGGTTAGATTTTCTTTTGTAAGTTTTACCTTTGATTCGATCATACCTTCCCTGTGGATTCGACCCCTACTTGCCCTAGCTATTTGTTATTGGTTTGTGGGGATTTATCTTGTGATTTGATCAACGACCGGTCACAATTTTGGCGCCGTTGCCGGAAAAGGTTTAAGTAATTGAAGGCAAATTTTTACTTAAGAATTTCTTACCCTTATCTTTTATATTTTTCGTTATTTTTCTTTTCATTTTTTAGTTTAGTTTTTTTTCCTTACTTTTTATTTTTCCAAGTTACTTGTTATTGTTGGATTCTTTGTTTAAGTTCTTTCTAGGTGTTGTATGTCAAATACAAGGAGTAGTGGTACCAAGGACTTAGAGTTCAATTCTGAGCCTGAACGTACACTCTTTGCACTAAGGAATGAGAATTTGTTTCGAGAGCAAGGAGGAGATTCGTCAACACCAAGTTCTCAAGCTAGCTCTCCACGTTCCATCACTTCTTCTTCAAGTTTGGAATCACAATCCCCAAGAGAAAACATGGCCGAAGAAAACAACAACAATAGGACTTTGAGGGAACTTGTTGCCCCAAATGTGACTACACAGCGCTTAGCAATTCAATATCCAACCAATGAAGAAAATTTTGAGATCAAGTCTGGATACATTCAATTATTGCCAAAATTTCATGGTATGCCTGGAGAAGATCCACATCGACATCTCACAGATTTCCAAATTGTTTGTTCATCCATGAAGATGCAAGGTATCTCTGAGGAGCAATTCAAACTTAGAACTTTTCCTTTTACCCTTATGGATCGTGCAAAGGATTGGTTGTACTACATGCCTAGTGGTTCAATCACTTCTTGGACGAGTCTTAAGAAGTTGTTTTTGGAAAAATTCTTTCCTGTTCATAAAGCCTCAAGCATTCAAAAGGAGATTAGTGGAATTAAGCAATCCCAAGGCGAGACTATGTACGAGTTTTGGGAACGTTTCAAGAGGTTGTGATCAAGTTGTCCAAATCATCAAATTCCTCAATAATTGCTTATTTAGTATTTCTATGAAGGTTTACTCCCATTTGATAGATCTTCCATAGATTCTGCAAGTGGAGGGGCTTTCATCGACAAGACTCCCACCAGTGCTTGGACTTTGATCGAGAATATGGCCGCCAACACACAACAATTTGGTACTCGCAAGAATTGTGCACAAAGAGATGGAAACATTAGAAGAATCAATGAAGTCTCAACCCATTCCTCTACATTGGAGCAACGAATTGAAGAATCAAATCAACAAATTGTTTTGCTCACCGATTTGGTCAAATCGAACTTTTCAAGTGTGCAAAAGGTTTGTGGGATTTGTTCATTAGGACATCACACGGATAAGTGCCCTAGTTTGGTCGAAGATGATGTGGAAGAAGTCAATGCTTTAGGAATGCAAGAGGGATTTCAAAGGAAGCAAGAACCATTTCCAAGAAGCTACAATTCTTATGGGAACCAAGGTGCTTATCAAGCAAGCCCAAATAACTATCCAAGGCAATCTTCACACTATTCTAAGGGAATGCAACAAATGAGAGAGACCATGGAGATCATCAAGAAGCAATTAGGTCAATTGGCAAGTGATGTGAGCGAGCTCAAAGCACAAAGCCAAAACAAGATCCCATCTCAATCAAAAGTGCCTCCTAAGGAAAATGTGAATGTTATTACCTTAAGAAGTGGAAAAGAGTTGGAAGAACCATATCCAACTAAGCCTACAATGGATGAAGGGACAAGTAATGAAGAAGATGAATTGCATGTGCTAGTGAAGGAGATTAAGATTGAAGATGATGAAACCAAAGCCAAGGAAACTTCTGTGGTCGAGCCCAAATTGGATTCAAAGAAGGAACCTTTTCCAACCAAGTCAAGGAAATCAATGAAAGAAGATGAAGATCAAGACATCTTGGATATTTTTCGAAAAGTCGAGATCAACATCCCACTTCTTGATGCAATTCAACAAGTACCAAGGTATGCAAGGCTTCTTAAGCAATTGTGTACAAACAAGAAAAGGTTGCAAGGTAAGTTGAATGTTGGAGCAACAATTTCTGCTGTCTTGCAAAGACATTTACCTCCAAAATGCAAGGATCCTGGTATGTTTTCAATTACTTGTTCAATTGGAAATACTATCATTGAAAATGCTATGCTTGACTTAGGAGCATTTTTAGGTGTCATGCCTTATTCTTTCTATCAAACTTTAAAAATTGGTCCTTTAAAATACACCGATGTTGTTCTTCAATTAGCCGATGGATCTTTGGTGCATCCCAAAGGTGTGCTAGAGAACATTTTGATTAAAGTGCAACATTTAATTTTTCCTATTGACATTTTTGTTATGGAAATGGAAGGAGAAATTACAAAGGATCAATGCCCGCTTTTGTTAGGAAGTCCTTTCCTAAGGACTTCTCACACCAAAATCGATGTTTGTGATGGCTCATTGACGATTGAGTTTGATGGTGATGTAATTCATCCCAAACTTTCATCAAATTTATCTTTGAAAACTAATGATTTTGTTTGTGTAGTGAAAAAGTGGGTAAAGAAAGAGTTAGGTACAACATCTTCAACCATGACAAGTGAGCAACTTTCAAAGGGGAGGCAGAGGATTACAAGCTTTCGACAACGCAAAGATGAGAATTTCCATCTAGCTTGGGAGAGATTCAAGAAATTTTGTGCCGATTGCCCTCAACATGGCATTTCACAACAAGTTTTGATTGAGTGCTTCTATCATGGTTAAGAAGTTGATGATCAACTTCTTGTGGATAGCATCAACAACATACCTTGTTCGATAGGACTGTGAAGGACGCATATGAAGCATTGGAAGCTTTGACTCATAGCAATTGCACCTCAAAGTTGGATCAAGAAAAAAAACAAAGAGAAGCTTGGAGAAAGAGGCAAAATTTCCAACAACACGCACGAAGATGTCAACAAGGAATTGAAGGAAGTTCGAGAGAAGTTACTCAAAATTGATGGAGCCATAATTGAACTTTTCAAAGCCATGAGTGACACTCTCAACATTACCGTGGAACTTTTGAAGGAGCACACTCAACGTTCCTTCACCAATGGAGAATAGTCCACGACGATGTCTAGCCAAAGACATTAAATGAAGGCGCTAATTGGGAGGCAACCCAATACACTAACATCTATCCTTTTTCTTTTGAATTTTCTTTTTCTTAGTTATAGGTCATTTTGCATTTTCAATTCAAGGGAATCAATCAAGCAATGGAGATAAGGAAAGGAAGCACACATGAAGAGCAATTAGAGCTTACACTTTGCAAAAATAGAGAAGCTTTCTTTAACTCTAACCTCATTTAATTTCCTATGATTATTTGATTGATTGATGCATATCAATTAATTTTCTTGAATTGAATGTTTTTCCATGCATATTATCATTGTACAATTGTCTCATGCATCTCATACATATAGACTCTTAAGTGATAAGAACATAAGGTTAATCCTTTGATGGTTATCAAGTGGAATTTTTGATGAAAATCAAGTGTTTTTGGATTGAAGAATTTGGAATATTGTAAGATTTTTGGATGGTAATTGAGTTGAAGATGGAATTGAGTTTGGTAGCAAAAATTGTAAAAAGGAAGCAAAATGAGGAGCCAAGCCCGATCCCAGCTGGGGCCCCATGCCGCAAGCCTGGGCACCCAGCTGGATAGCCCCAGCGCCCAGCCGTAAGTGCCAGCGCTGGAGGCCGACTCAGGGTGGGCGCCCAGGCACTTTGCCAGAGCACCCAGCCCGTTGGCTTGGGCACCCAGGTGCCCTGGGCTGTGCATGGACAGCACCTAGCACCCATGCCCATGTCGATGTCATCCAACTCACAACACCCATCACCCATCTCAAACACTATAAATACCACCCAACACCCACTTCAAATCCTTAAACATCCACCTTCATCCAAAACCCACTCAATTTTCTTTTCTCTTGCCTACATTCACATATTCACTCACTTTGATCTTCAAACTTCACTACTTCATCACTTACTTCATTTCTTTCATCTTTTTATCACCTCAAACACTTACCCATTATATTATCCAACACTTTTTCCATCAATCCATCAATTTTTCAAATTTACAAGTTTTGGGAAAGTGGTTGTTTTCTTTGGATTCTTGTTTGGAGTGATTAGAGGGGAGATAGGAGATAGTTTGGAAGTTGATTGGAGCATTTTAGAGCATTGGGGAGTGCTACATTGGATCTTAAAGAAAGATTTTTCAAGAAACCCTACAAGGTAACCTAGTGCCCATCAAGTGTTCGAGAAAATGTCAAGAAGAGTGAGAGCAAGAGCATCAACATCCCAAGCCGCACCAATTGAGGAGGAAACCGCCATACAACCTTTCCTTAGTGTGCCGCCACCAATATTTGTTGATAATGAATGTTAAGAGTGGTATGGAGCAAGGTATCACAACTCTTTCATTATAGAAAAAGTGCTTCCAACCAACATTGATCAAGAACTTGGAGTTAGCCCATTGTTTGTCAATAGCGGTTGGGGATCACTTCTTCAAATAGATGGATACTATTATCCCGATTTGGTGAAGCAATTCTATGCCAACATGGACAAGGAGCGTGAAGGTTATTCCTACACCATCAACACAATGGTCAAAGGTAAGTACATTGTAGTTGATGAGGAATATCTATGTCGTTTACTTGATTTGATCAATGAGGGTAGTATGTTCTATTTTACTTATGTTAATGGAGAGCAAAGGACCGCCACCGAAAGTACATGGAAAAGGGATGGTGTTTTGAGGAGGTTTGACATTCTTCTTGGTATGGATAGCCAAGGGAATAGAGAGGTAAGAGTCAAGTACATGGAACCAAGGGATAGACTTGTGTGTTACTTATTGCATCATAATGTCATTCCTAGGAGTAGTAACAAGCATAAGCTTTGCATTGAAGACTTCTATGTTGTAGACAAGCTTTGCCATGGATTAGGTCATAGAATACCAATGGCTAGGTTGTTACTCTCAAGGATGTGGGAAGTAGTTCATTCTTCACATGAAGATAAGGCATTTTTTTTCCCATTGTTGATTAGCAAGATTTTGGTCAATGAAGGAGTTGAAGTCGATGGTGAGTATTGCTCCAACAATGAAGACAATGTCATTGATGTGAATTGTTTAAGTCATTTGTGTTTAAGGAGGAGAGTTGTTGCCAATGAGGTACATTGGTACAATGTGCAAAGAAGGACTTATGCACAAGGACTTGAACAATCACAAGGTACAAGACAACCATCGTTGGAAGTTGATGAAGAAAATTTCCAAGAGCTTCCTATGAGAGAATTTCAACAACTTATGGTTCGAGAGATGAGGCAACATAGAAGTGAAATGAGAGCTTATATGGAGTGAATGGAGGACACCCTACGTGATTCCATGGGCCAAAGGAGATCAAGGAGAGACCATTGATTCTTATCCTTAGGATGTCATATGTTATGAATTCTTTTATGTTTTGCATTTTTATCATGACATTGCATGCATTTGTATTTGTATTTGTATTTGTTCTTTTTGGATCTTATGTAAGACTTATGTGTTTGGATGCTATGATTGATACCATGTTTGATTAATTTGCTTAGATTGAGCATCGATTTTCTTGGAGAATTAATTCTTGCATGTGTCAATTAATTGGATTGCCCCACTTATTGTGATTTATTGCTAGTTGTAAGTTTGCTTGATTTATTAGATTGGGTTGACACTTTCTTTCTAGATCGAGTCTTACTTGTGCACTTCATTTTTCCAAAAGTTTTCAAAACAACATGTTTTGAAATTTTTTGTCAAAATACTAGTACAACACACATTGAGGACAATGTGTCTTTTAAGTGTGGGGGGAAGAAGTAGTTTATTTGAAAGATCCTATTTTTCTTTTCTATCTTATTGATTAGAGACAAATTTTCCAAAATTTTTGAAGAAAATCAAAACTTAATAGAAATATTGTGCTATTAATTAAATTTTGATTTAATTTCCATGAGTATAGTCTTTTGTAATATTAATTTGGTTTGGATACATTGAAAATATTTTTCAAATTTTCTTATGTATAATTTCATTCTTTGATCAAGAAGTGTAATTAATAAGGTTTTTCATACCCAAAAATGTTTTGACAAGTGCATTACTTCTAGAACTTGTGTTGAATCTTGTGTACATTTATAGAAGTATGTCATGGATATGTCAAAGACAAAGTGTTGGGGTATGAAAGGTAGCTAAAATCTTTTAAAAAGAAGTGTTTTCATGTAAAGAGGAGAAGAGATATTTTCTTGCTAAAAAAAATTAATTAATCCATTGTTGTCACTCTTTTCTTTAACAAAAGGAGTTAGTAACCCTTGGAAAGAGGATAAGAGGCATGGAATGCGGAAATATTGTCCCTCTTGAAAAAAATGAGTGTTAGTAACCTCAAAATAAAGGGAGCTAGTAGCCCCAAATCATGAACACTTCTAAGGTTAGTAACCTTGCTTTCTTAAAAATAAGCCATCCTTTTTAAATCCATTCTAATCTTTGATTAATATCCATGATATTGCTTTTTCTTGGAAATAGATGTAAATACAAGTTTATGGTAAGTTTTCCTTGTCAAATTCATCCAAGGTATGTTGATCTTAGAACTTAAATTATTGATTGGAGTGATTTTGTGCATAGCTAATTTGAATCTTATGGTCTTTGTATTCTTACTAACTTGTATTGCATTTGACTAGAAAATGTAGATTAAATTCTTAATTTATTAGAAGTACTTTGTTTTCTAAAATTTGATGTCTCTAGTTAATGTTACATAATGTTTGTGGGTATCGTTCTAGTTAAGTAAACCCTCAGGAGACTATAACTCCTCCTTTATAGACGTATAAAGGTTTAAAGGCTTGCGTCACGAGCTAAGTGCCGCCGTACACCTACGAAAGTGGAATCAATATGTTGTTTAGTTTAGGACTAACATTTTTTGTTTTCTTAGGATTAACCTTAGTTTGCTAGGGACTAGCAAAGCTTAAGTGTGGGGGAAATATGATCGGACCAAAATTATGCTTTTTTTTATGGTCATTTTCCTATGCTTTTTGGGTTTTTTATGCTTGATTATGCCTTATATTTGGTATATTTGTGTTTATAGGTGTTAAAGTGAAGAAAAGTGAAAAATCACCAATTTTGTATCTTTTTGGAGTCTTTTTGGAGGATTATTTACACAAATATTTTCCAAGGACAATTTGGATGAAGAATGGAGCCAATATGATCGTGATTGAAGAACTTGAAGAGTCAATTTTATCATCATAAGATTGATTTTCAAGAGTTTGAAGCAAAGGAGCAAAGTTGAATTTCAAGGCAAGAAGATAGGTCAAGAGGCGTTATAGTATTGGAGTACATGGGGCGCGAGGTAAACCACATGGGGTGCCAAGCTTGCTACATGGGCGCCCAGCGCTAGTCGAGACATGCCACCAGCACTAGCATGGGCGCAGGAGACCTGGGGCCTGAGACTAACGCCCTGGGCGCTCAAGCCCGCGCGCGCGCCACCCAGCAGTCATGTGTGTCTTCACCTTGAAGCTCTTCACTTGTTTCTAGATTTGGTGACCCTTCTGTATTTTGGCCATAACTTTTGATCCAGAGCTCCGTTTGAGGCAAATGAGTATCCGTTGGAAAGCTAACTCCAAAATCTACAACTTTCCTGTTTTGGTCGAAGCCCAGTTTTGCCGTTTTCGTGGACGAAAATGCCCCTGAAGTCAGCGGACATAAACTGTCTTGGGCCTGTTTTGCGGGATTGATTCAATTGAGCCCAAATTCTTATTTGGACTAGCTTGAAGACTTGGAGAGCAGCCCAGCACGTCCTTAGGATTTGTTTAGCTCTAAATTAACCCTAAGCCACCCTCTATAAAAACCCTCTTAAGTCTAAAACCCTAGAGAACCTAGCATATCACAACTTACATCTTTTCTTTAGGTTTTTGCGATAGGAAGAAGGGAGGCTGCCGCCGGCCTCAACCATTGTAAGTCTCTCATGGATTGCTTGCAATCCATGAATAGCTAAACCTTTTATACTTCTTTTCCTTAGGTACTTTTGATCAATGAATCTATGGTGAGACTTTTTTTCTTAATAATTTGAGCTTTTTCCGTTTGAATACGTTTCTTATCTCTATGCTTCATCTTATGTGTTCATACTTTAATTGATTTGGTGCGCAACATATCTTGAGATTTATGAATGCTATAGTTAGATTCATGTAGCTTGAGTCAAGCTAAAGTTGGTCCAGTAACAATTGCAATTCTAGGAGTCCTAGGTGCAATGGGATATCAAACCTTGTTGAAATCTTTAGGCCGAGATGGAAATTAATGTAGGCAAGTTTGGTATTGATTTATCATGCATGTGGAAAAGTAAATCTTAATGCTTGTCCTATGATTCTTCACAGGGTGAATGTTTGATTAGGAACAATAGAGATTAATTTAGCTAGTAGCAAGTTAATTCTTCTTAGCATGTTGGAGGGTCGAGTATTCCTCTCCTATACCAATTATTCAAATGGAGTTGTTTAAGATATTAAGAGGATTACTTTGTTTCAATGAAAGTTGATGTCTACGTCTTAGGCTATATACCGATTTGGGGTAATTTATGATTCTTAATTGATTGCAATTTAAGCCAAATTTATGTTTAGTGTCTATGATCCATGATTCACTTGAATCAAAATAATTACCTAAAGGAGAAGAAGTATGTTTTTACTCATGTTTTTCTCAAACTCTCTCTTTTAAAATCTTTAGTTTAGATTTCTTTTAATGTTTTCTAGTTTAATTAATCTATTTTCAAAAACCCATAAAAATCTCTTTTAGGTTAGATTTTCTTTT
>AWWV01009269.1:0-17646 GCA_001974805.1 Corchorus capsularis | reverse complement strand
AATCATAAAAATAATCCCAACAATTACTAACTATAAATAGTTAGGGCAAATAGGGGTCGATCCCACAGAGAGATAGGTTATTATTCTTTTTCTTATTAAAAACAAAATAAATAAAAAGAATTTTGGAAGTAGAATTGAATTAAATCTAACAAACAAGTAAAATTAACTAAGAAAGCAGACAAGAAAATTAAAGAAAACAATTAATTAAAAAGTAGTGAATAGATTGAGAAACCAATTAAAGAAAACCCTCCAACATAGAATTAATCTCCCTCTTGACATAAATAACATGGATCATTGATATCTAAAGATTATGAAAACGTTGAATAGCTTGCTTGAAATTTAATCCTAAATTACCTAAATTAGATAAAGCTCTTGATCCAATTGTGAATTATCCCTTTTATTCTTTAAACAACTACCTCTTGATCCAGTGTGATAATTACTCAAGAATAAAGCATTAAGATCTAGTAATTTCCAAGCACAACAAGCAATTACTCACCCATTGATTCTTATTTCCCTTGGAAAGAAGATCCTTCATCTCCAATTGCTACCACACAATTAAATCCGAAGATCCTTCAAGATTTAATTTAGCAAATGCAAACTCAATTATCATGATAGTGTCGACTCCAATCAATCGAACAAGTTAACATGGAATTCATGCAGAGATTTTAGAAATACCCAAAACAAGTTTCATAAATAAGCACAAAATCTCACCATGATAATAGTCAAGAGATCAATTAAATTCTACATTGGAGAAAAGAAAAGGATTACTCACTCATGAATTGAGTGAGCATCCACAAATAAGAAGAAGAAAACTTATCTATGGATGAAGAAGAAGAGGGGGGGCGACGGCACCAAGGCTTTCTCCTCCAAATCTTTAAGCAATTCTATAATATATTTTTCTAAAAAGAGAATACCTCAAAACCTAGACCTAAGGTGGCTATTTATAGGGGAAAAATAACCTAAAGACTCATATTAGACTTAGGAGAAGAGGCTAGGACGTTCTAGGGGCTGACTTAGTCTCCAAGTTGGATTAGATGTCATCCTAGAGTAGAATCCAAGTCAAAATAGGATTCTGGAATTTTTTAGATTTTTGCAGAAACTTCACCGGCAGATTTAGGCTGGAAAACGGCAGAATTGGGCTTTGAACTTCAAAGGAAAGTTGTAGATCTCGGAATTAGCTTTCCAACGGCTACTCATGGGCTTAAAACGGACTTCTGAGCAGAAAGTTATGGCCTTTCTACCGAGACTGTTCCATTTCCTACTCCAAATAGGACTAGTTACGGGAAATTACAGAATTTGGATATTTTCGTGGGTCCAATCGGCATTAATTGGGATTTTAACTCCAATTATGGACTTATATGGGCTGAATATAATCCCATATAAATTATCCAAAATTCCAAAACATCCGGGCTTCTTCAGAGCTTGTCTTCAATCCTTCGCAATTAAAGCTCCAATCTTCAATTCTTGCTCCTTGAAATAATTCTTCAATGATCTTCAAGTCTTCAAATTGTCTTCAAGAAATCTTCAAACACGAACTTCGAATCTCCAAATCTATACTCAAAATTACTTTACTCATATCTGTGTAAAAAGTCATCAAAATAGCTCCAAAAGTAGTGAAAATTAACAAATTTCCAATTTCACATCTCTTGATGTTGTCCTTAGGCTCATCTCTTTCAACCCGTCTCCTAGGCCGCATATTCTCATTGATTGCTTGGCCTCCAAGCTCTTGTTGCCTCAATCTTTCCATGGGATCGATTCTAACAACTTGCCTTGGTGGTGGAAGTTGAGCTCTCTCATTGTTGATCGCGGCATTAGCTCCTTGTTGAGCTTGTGGATTTCGAGTTTCTAATGCCTCCAATCTCGTTGTCATGGTGCCAAGTTGTTGTATGATTTGTTGCAACATGGCATTCGTTTTTACTTCTTGATTTTGCTCGTCTTGTCTATCTCCCATTGTGCCTACAAAAAGAACAAAAATTAGTAGTAAAAATTCTCACAAGTGTGTGTGTGCTTATACCTTTGATTTGTGCTCTCATGTGTGCACTCAATTCCTATGGATTGACGATCCACTACTCTCTTAATGATCTCACAAAATTATGCCTTTTACTAGCTTCAATAGGCCTAATAAGAGCAACTCCTAGAGCACTCCTTTCTTCTCGTGACCTACTTGAGGAACAAACAATTAGTAGCAAAATTCTTTGTGAATTCAAAGGAAAGTGATCTAAACCAAAACCAAACCACTTACGCAGGTTCTTGATGTCGAAATCCTTCTCCAAACTTGCTGCACAAAACTTAATCAAGCACAAATCAAAACAATTCAATCGATTAGCAAAACCCTAGTACGACTTTTCTTCTATTTTGTACCACTTTAATCCAATAGGATTTCTAACCTAAAATTCTTCAAATTAGATCTTAATTCACAGCAAAAGAAACTCAAGAATCTCAATCACACAATCAATTAGGGCTAATTGCAACTAAGTAGATCAATTGCATAAGAAAACCCTAATCCCCAAATTTCACAAACTAAAACCCTAGTTTCTGAAAAAAAAGATAACAGCACAGATTTTTTTGAGTATTTTTCCCAGAAAGATCACACCAAAAGAAGTCAAGATCTCAAATTTCAAAACTTTCCGAGATTAAACGAATCCAGAATAAATTTCACAAGTTTCTGGTCGAATTGTTTTTTATTTTTTTTATTTTTTTGATATTTTTCGATATAACTACTGGTTATAAGGGACTCAAATCTGAAATTTCAAAGCAAAAAGATGTAAGATGAATCGGGTATAAATTTTTAAAGTTACTGAATTTTTGAATTTTTGAAGAAGGTGGTGCGATAAGAGTGTGGGTGAATTTTGATGGATGAAAACTTGATGAATGATGAAAAGAAGGAGAGATTTACCGATTAAAGATGACAACCTATGCTCTAATTACCAATTGATACGAATATAGTTGTATTAGATTCAAATCTACCCTTTGAATATCCACCAAAGTCGACTTGATCTTCTTGAACTTCTAGATGTGTATGTCGATGACCTTCACAAGGCTATACCTCCTCTTTCGTCGGACTTAAGCTCTCAATTAGACCTGCAATTGAACTCTTAAGATCACAAGATTTACAAACAATTAAGCAATCACAACCTAATTGCTTGCTAGGACTCTACAAGATAGAAGAACCCTAAGTTTGCTCAAACTAGAACAATGAAGCCAAATAATCGATATGGGTGTTTAAACCTTTCAACTTTATTGATAACTTGACTTGTGTTTACAAGAGGAGGATGGTCCCTTTATATAGTAGTAGGGGACGCACCTCTCACTAATCCTAAAGCCATAAGGGCGGCATAACATAAAGGAAGGAACAAGGAAATAGCCTACTCCTTGTCCTACTAGGAAAAGTAAATAACATTACATAATTAAGTAAGGATTGGACTTAGTCAAACAAGGCCCAACCCAATGTCTTCTAAACTAAATAAATAGCTAAACTAAGATAGAATAAAGGCCCAATTAGCCGAATTAGACAATGCTAAAGCCTAATGCTCATCGATTTCAAGTAAGGTGAACACCTTGGAATCGATGGGAATATTCTTGGTGATGTCGACTTCAATGCTCTCCAATTGGTCTTCAATGGACTCTAAACCTCCAAGATGAGATCTAACAAATCCCAATAAAGCTTCCTTGAACCTTTTAGCCCGAGCCCTTGTCATTGGACCTTACGGAATGGCTAAAGGATCCATTGGCCGGTTGTGGCTGGTTGGTGCGCGGTCTTGTGCGATGCTCCCATGCAATGGCCGGTCATGGCCGGTCATAGTCCCATGCGATGGCGCGACTTCTCCAAGCAATGGCCGGTCTTCCACTCCATCTTCTTCCAAGCTTGCTTTTAAACCGGAATCAACCTTGACAACTTCTTGAACCTCCGAGCTATCTCCAAGTTTATCTTAGCAATGATCTCCAATGGCTACATTGTGCTCTTCTAAGCCATGTTAAGCCCTTAGCGCATCACAAACCACTTATGCAGGCCTCCTTATGTCTAATTCCTTCTCCAAATTTGTTGCACAAAACTCAATTCAAGCACAATTCAAACAATTCAAATCGATTAGAAAACCCTAGTACCACTTCAATCCAATTTTGTACCACTTGTCTCCAATAGGGTTTTAACCTGAAATTCTTCAAATTAAACCTCAATTCACAGCAAAAGCCACCCAAGAATCTCAATCACACAATCAATTAGGGTTAATTGCAAGCAATTGAATTAATTGCAAAATAGAAAACCCTAATCCCCAAATTCCCAATTCAAAACCCTAGTTTCTGCAAAAAGTCGATAACACCACCGATTTTTTTGATTTTTTTAAATATTTTTCCCAGAAAGATCACACTAAGATAAGTCTATAGCTCAAATTTCAAAGCTTTCCGAGCTCAAACGAATCCAGAACAAACATCACATGTTTCTGGAAGAAATTTTTTTATTTTTTATTTTTTTTATATTATTCGATATAACTAATAGTTATAAGGACCTCAAATCTAAAATTTCAAAGTAAACGGAGTTAACATAAATCCGCTGAGTTTTCAAAGTTTCTGATTATTTTTATTGTTCAAGAAGATGAATAAGATGGATGAAAAACTTGATGATAGATGAATAGAAGGATAGGTTTACCGATTGAAGATGACAACCTATGCTCTGATTACCAATTGATACGAATCTAGTTGTGTTAGATTCAAATTTATCCTTTGAATAACCACCAAAGTCGACTTGAAGCACCAACTCTCCTAGATGAGTAAAATCGATGATCTTAACTAAGCTTGATCTCTTTGTTCATTTCCCTTAACTCCATCTTCATGAGACGATCTCTCATCAACTTTAACAGTTTCACTTAGAGGTTGAATTATCTTCTTGGAGGCATGATCTGCACAAAATTCCCTAGTGTCCCACTAGGTGTGCCAAATTGTTTGATCGTCAAAAATCAAGGGTTCTCACCCTTGTTTCTTATATGCAAGAGTGGGGAATTAATATCAATATACAGAATTATAAGGTTCTTTAAAACAAGAAATTTTACTAAGGACACTAGAAAAGTACAAAGGAAATGAGATTCATTAATCTCGGATGCTTGGATACAAGTGATCAAGGGAAATTCTAAGTTAAAGAACTACTCCTAAGTTATAAGACTACACTAACTCTAAGGGTTATTCCTAAAAATCTAGCCAACTATGATGATAATTTGACTTCTTGTCATTGATGAATATGCCAACCATGATGATAATTTGACTTCTTGTCATTGATGAATTTGCCAACCCCATCTTCATAAGAAAGACTCTTATTTATAGTATTCACATTAGTAGTTAATTAACTTCCTATCCGAAATTAATCAAGCATGTGAATAACATTTAGTGTGTTCTAATTTTTAGTGGAAATAACCAGCCACTAATTCAGTTAGTTAACCATTTTTAACCACCATTAACCATCTTTATTAATGCTTTTAGGCTTAAACATTCTTTAGGCCCGAAAAACAATTAATCCAAGCCCAAGTATTCTCTTGGTTTAACCCTCAAAAGCCCAAAAGTATTGGGTCCGGTACTAGTAATTAATTTGCAACCCAACAATAAGTCACAACCCTTTATTCCTATATTATTTCTTATCCTCAAATATCAATGAATCATTAAGTTATTTTCCCAATTTTAAACCTCTTTAAATACTCTCAAATTCCAAAAAAAAAAATTAAAGGTAGTTGGTGAGCTTCATAACAACACCAAACAATAAACTAAACTATAATATAGAAAGGGTAAGTTTAGTTTAATCCCACAGGGAGTTTTATTAACTACTTTACTCTAATTAATTCTAAAACTAACAATTTGGGGGTGATACAAATCTAGTTGTGTTAGATTCAAATCTATCCTTTGAATAACCACCAAAGTCGACTTGAAGCACCAACTCTCCTAGATGAGTAAAATCGATGATTTTCACTAAGCTTGATCTCTTCGTTCGTTTCCCTTAAGCCTTCAATTAGACCTGCAATTGAACACCTAAGATCACAAGATTCACAAACAATTAAGCTCACACAACCTAATTGTTTGCTAGGACTCTACAAGATTGAAGAACCCTAAGTTTGCTCAAACTAGAACAATGAAGCCAAGATAATCAATTTGGGTGAATAAACCTAAATTTTATTAATCAACTCAACTTGTGTTTACAAGCGGGGGATGGTGCCTTTATATAGGAATAAAGTTGACATCCTCCCCTAATCCTAAAGCCTTAAGGGCGGCAATACATAAAGGAAGGAACAAGGAAATAGCCTACTCCTTGTTCTACTAGGAAAAGTAAATAACATAACTTAATTAAGCAAGGATTGGATTTAGTCAAACAAGGCCCAACCCAATGTCTTCTAGACTAATTAAATAGCTAATCTAAGATAGAATTATGACCCATATGGCCGAATTACACATTGTAAGCCCTAGGGTTCAACGATTTCAAGTAGGGTGCATATCTTGGAATCGTTGAGAATATTCCTAGGCTTATCGACTTCAATGCTCTCCAATTGATCTTCAATGGACTTCAAACCTTCAAGATGATGTCGAACAAGACTTGTTAAAGCATCTTTGAACTTCTTAGCCCTTGCTCTAGTCATCGGACCTAAAGGCATCTTCAAAGGATCAAATGGCATCTTTACGGCATCTCCATGGTGTAATGCGATTCCATCCTCTCCTTTAAGCTTGTCCATGCTTCCTTGCACTCCTTGAGCATTCCTTCCATGATCTCCATTGTCTCCATTGTGTTCTTCAAGACCATGATAAGCCCTTGGCGCATCAGGGGGCTTTGTGAATAAGTGAATAATACAATAAATAAAAAGTAAAAAAAAAAGGTAAGATATAAAAGTAAGAAAAGAAAAAAAAAACAAATAAATACGCCAATCCCAAGCATCGACTATTTAGGTTGATCTGATCATTAGAACAAAATATAATATCATACTCATCAAGATAGAAGGCGTAGATTAATAGCAAATGCTCATTAACCCCATGAATTCACCACAATATCTAATTAAAGCGAAGGTTCTTAATTAAGCCTAGTTGAGATCCTAACCCTACGGCAAACGCCAAATAGAATTCAAGATTCAACAATATTAGACTTAGCGAATTATAGCCTACACAAATAACATTCCCCAAACGGGTAAGCATGATCAATTTGTATTTATGATATCCTAGTGATTCCCAGTTACCCTTCAGTTTCTCCCTACCATCTAGTTGCTATTATATGAAACCTAACCAAATGGTCTAGAATTCCAACTAGCAATAGATGTATAGCACTAATTAATAAGTTGCACATCCAAATCAATTAGAATCAAAATATTATCATAAGATAAAATCTAAAATCCTAAAATACCATGTTAAATAATCATGATAAGAACATAAATCTCACAAATTAAATTAAATGTCTGAGCATGGAATTTGAGAGAAAAACTTATCTCATAATTGGTGAAAACGAGGAACAAAGAATTGAATAAAAAGTATAAGAGTATTCTGCAGAATCCCAATCTAAGTACAAAACCTCCCTTTATATAGGGGCTAAACCTAATTTCTATGTAACAAGGAAATAAATAATTAATAAATAAGTTTAAAATCCTAAAAAAAAAACTAGAAAAATAGCTAACTTTAGACTTGACTTAGCCCATAAGTTATGGGATTTAACTAGGAGTGAAATCTAGGAGAAAGCCCACCAAAATTAGAAAATCAGCTAAAAATCGCAATTTCTCATGACCTTCCCCATATGTGGCAAGTGGGGCTCCCTGTGCATGGCAAGCATCAGAGAGTCCATTTTTGTCCAGGTGCTCGCCACGCACGGCATGGGTGCCTTTCTACGCGTGACAAGGATCAAAGACTTCAACCCTTGCTGTTTTGCAGGTTAAAGTACCCAATTGGTCGCTATACTCAGAGGTAATGTACTCCAAGATTTAACTAGGAGTTGGAATCTTGGAGAAAGCTTGCCAAAATTAGGAAAATCAGCTAAAAATTGCAACTTCTCAGGACCCTCCCCATACGCGGCAAGTGGGGCTCCCCGTGCATGGCAAGCATCAGAGAGTCCGTTTTTGTCCAGGTGTTCACCACGCACGACATGGGTGCCTTTCTACGCGCGACAAGGATCAGAGACTTCAACCCTTACTGTTTTGCAGGTTAAAGTACCCAATTGGTCGCTTTACTCAGAGTTAATGTACAATTTGGTCCCTCAACCCATGTTTAGTCCCTGGACTAAAGGATTAGAATCAATTGAGTCCCTCAGGTTAGCTACTGTCCATTGCACTGTCAAATTCGCTGACGTGGCAGTGATGCCATTAACTTTCTAACGGTGTTGCTGATGTAGCATAGTCCACGTCAAATTTTTTGACTAAAATATATTTTACAAATATATGTTTTTTTGGGGAAAAAAAACCTTAGACGAAAATATATATATATATAATTTTTCCTCCGAAAAACTGAAAAAAGGAAAAATTGATTTTTTTTATTTTTGATTTCTTATTCAAAAAGGTGATATGGCATGCCAGGTCAGCTCAGTCCATAAAAAAATTGATGTCTTAAGTGCCACTTCAGCCAATTTGACAGGCTGTCAAACAAAAACTAATGTTAGGGACTCAATTGTTCCAAAACCTTCAGTTTAGGGACTAAATTGCTAAAATGGTAGGTCGAGGGACCAAATTGCACATTACCTCTGAGTACAGGGACCAATTGTGTACTTTAACTTCTTTTGCATCGTTTTGCATTCCCATCGCGTCTAGGAAAGTCGTCCACTCTACAATTAAGTCACGAGATTCGATTCCTCACATAGGTTCTCCAAATTCTTCACGAAATCGCCTTGAATTGTCTTGTTTCTTCTATAACATCTATAAATGTACCTACAAGACAACAAAAAAAAAAGCAATTAAGCATCGAATCAAAAAATAGGAACTAAAAACCAACAAGTTAAAGATAAATAATTAAAGGTAAATAAGTACTTATCAATAGTGGTTGAACATACCAATCAGAATTTGGCAAAAAAAAAAATGAACATACCAATCAAAATTAGGTAGAGTTAAATATTTTTTACTTCCCAAAAAAAGGGAACAGGATAATTTGTAAGACAAATAAAAATTATATTGAATTTTGGGAAAAAAAAACTGGTTTTCGACCCTTTTTCTTGGTAGTAGATTTCAGTTGTTAATGACTTATATGACTTATATATAGAGGAACAGAGGGAGTAATATATGAAAAATACACGCATACTAAGAATTTGAAGTAAACTTACATTTTTTATTTTCCAAAAACCGTGAACAAGTTTTTTTTATTTCTCTAATTTTTTATAAATGATTGTTCTAAATTCATAAAGAGTATTGACGACAAAAAAAAAATGAACTATATCTATAATAATATATAAAATGATACGTAGAAGTACCAAAAAATCAGTTGAGAAATCTCATCACATTCACCCAAAAACAAATTATCAGGGGCATTTTGGTACTTTTGTTATTTCGATTGATGATTGAGGGCGTTTTGGGAAGTTTGTAACAATGTTACTATTTCGTGGGTCCCGCTCTCAATAAACAAATATTTTTTTGTTGGATTATTTATCAAATAATCCTTATACTTTTATGCTTTATGCTATTTAGTCCCTCACAAATTCTGGGTTAGACGATTGAACGTTTCACTTTTAATTCTTTTATTTTTTGTTTTGCTTATCCGATCAAGATGATTCAAGTATCTATTAAAAGGTAATTCCATGATCTACAACATTCATGAAGGACTCAAAAGCCAATTTTGAGGTTTCAGTTCTAAAATATGCTTCTGAATTTTTGTGGTTTCGATTGTCGATCTATTTGATATCGTACAATTTTCGATCCACTTGTCCGATTGAGGGTGTTCAAGTGTCGGTTAAAAGTTTATTGTGTGATCTACAACTTTCATTAAGGGCCTGAAAGTTGAATTTGATTCATTAATTTCGTGGAGGGTTCAAGAGGGAATTTTTATTTTTCGTCTCCATAAACTAATATTTTTTTTGTTAGATTATTTATCTAAAGACCCTCATTCTTTTATGCTTTATACTAATTTGATTATTGGTTTTAATAGTTTATAATAGGAATTAACCCATTATCCACCTAATTTTTGATCCACAGGTAATTTCATGGTCTACAACTTTCATTAAGAACTCCAAAACCAATTTTTATGTTTCAACTCTAAAAAATGTTTCCGAAATTTGGTGGTTTTGATTGTCGGTTTATTTAATATCATGTAATTTTCGATCCATATGTCCGATTGAAGTTATTTAAGTGTCGGTTAAAAGGTTATTGCATGATTTACGATCTTATTTTTGCTCCCACAACCAAAATTGTTTATCATCTTCCTCCCTTTTTTTTCTTTTTTTAAGTAATGTTTTTGTTAAATGCTTGGCTTTTATAATTTTTGATTATAGCTTTTTTAATCTATTTTGATGATTTTAATTTTATAACCCATTGAAAAATCGAGAAAAAAAATTTAATGTGATAATTAAATCATATTTTCATGCTTTAAATTGTAATTTTCCTCCAAAAAAATAATTTTAGACTTTTTTAATATGTAGTATCAAATCCGGTTTGGGCTTTTTGTGCCAATAAAAAAATCAGGTTTGGGCTTGCTTTTTTTGGGCCATATATTGTGGGCTTATTTTTAGTTGGACAAAATTTTCTTAGCCTAATTACACAACGCAATTATAACCGGGTTTGGTTAATTCTGTTGTTCATTATTCATTTGGTTGTTGTGATGGGTCCCATAAAACACTACTTATACGTGTTACAATGTTCTTAATACGTGTCTCCATTTTGTTTTCCATTTTGTTGAAAACAAAATACGTGTCTCCATTCCAATTCTTCTCTCTCACATGAAATTTCAGGCTTTCTTCTTCCATTCTTTTTTCATCTGTCTCTCTGATTTGAATATTTTTTCCATCTTATCTTCATTCATTTTTTTCCTCTCTTTTCTGTTGCTTTCCAATCTTTCAACAATATATCAACCTTTTGTTCTTCTTCCTCTCTTCTTCATTTTGTTCTATTCTTTCGATTACTCAAGAATTCGAGCTGTTATATTCGGTTATGCCAAGGGGAGGGGTGAGCTTTGGTAGTCAGAGCAGGTAATTTTCTTTCTTCTTTGGAATTTCTTTATGGGTTCGGAGGTTTTTGATTATTATAAAGAGGGAAAAGATATTTAATCTCATGTTCTCTTCTCTTGATCTCTTCTTACTTTTCTTTTCATGGTTTGAACGGCAGTTCCAGAGAAAGAAAAGAGGGAGGCGTTCGAGACCCACTATCGGTATTTGTCTTTTGTTCGAATTCTTGGTCTTTGTTTCATGGTAATACTGTTTTGATTGTTCTTGCTTTCTTTGTTTCTATAGTATTAATTCAGTTGGATTCAACCACCCGCTATCGATATTACTCTTTTGTTCAAATTCTTAGTCTTTAAACAAATAATTCTGTTTTGATTGTGCAATCGTATTATACCGCAAAACTTACACGAATCTCTTTGTTCTTTCTTTCTTTGTATCTATAGTATTATTTGGATTCAACAAATTTTGTAATTGTGGCTGGAGGAGTTCCGTAATTGTACTTTATTCTTCAGTTAGTCTAAGCTTGATCTCGGTCGGGTTGCAGATTTTTTATGGAGCTTTTCCATAAATGAGTGCCGACTCCCCTATTGTTCAGGTAAGCTTTGTAAATTGATGTTAGTTTAGTCAGTCTATTGAATAGGTTCTTGGTTCCAATCAAATGTTAAGTTTGTTTCCCTTCGATGTAGGACAATATCCATTATAAGGTGGAGGCTGCTTGCATTCTTTTCTTATATATCCATTGTTGAATGTGATTGCCATGAGGTTTGAAATATCCTTCTAATGGTTATTTTTAGACAAGTTTGGCCTTTATAGGCTTATTGACCAAAGGGCTCTGGATTTCAAGAGATTTCTGGTTCCAATGCTCTGTTTTGGAATTTTCCTTGACTTTTCTCTGTTCCTGAGAAATCTTAGTCATAAATTGATTTTATTTGACAATTGACATTGTCTGAAGGTTTTACAGACTGAAAATTGTAGATTGAGAAGAAAACATTTTAATTCAAATGGCAGTTTATTGGAAGCCTGTGAGTCTTGATTATTGTTATTAGGTGGAATAGCTATACATCTAAAATACCTTTACATGTAAAGGTAAGATCGATGTGTAAGCAGTTGTTAATTACATACACTTGCACAACCTTGATTGTTGGCAATTTGGCATCACACCCAATCATTCACAAATAAGGTTAAAAGTTGTGTAAAGTAGGAAACTATCAAAGTTAGCTTTTAGAAAGAAATTCTGGATTGAAGTGCTCACCATTCATGTCTATAAGTGCAGCTGCAAGGTCAGAAGGGTTGGCAAAGCCAATAAAGAAACTCCAACAGTCACAAAGGGTGAGAACTTATAATGCAGACTATGTATGTTAATTAATCTCTTTCTCAATAGTACATCCCTGTTATAACTTCCTTTATATTTAATCATTAACCTTTGAGCATGTCTGACCTGACATGGGTAAGTCAATTATCCATCATTGGTCCCAAAGGTGAGATTTTTTCCTATGAATTTGTATTTCCCTGAACAAATGCATTGCATATGAAATCTAACCGTTTTCCTGGATTTGCAGTATAAGTGTTTAAAATTTAGAGCTACAGTTGCAAATATTGAATCTAGATTTGGGTGGTTTTACATGGCTTGCAATGAGTGATTTGGGACATTGACTCTTATTGGTGAAGGCCTTGCATGCACACTCTACAGACCTAAAGCAAGTTTCATGGTGCAAGTCTCTCTTAATTTTCCTGTTTTCTAATTATATATGCTTCGTAATTTACAGAAGTTACTAAATATATATTGTATTCCATTGAACTGCAGTGTGAAATTAAATCTTTTGCTTCAAGTGGACAATGAATATGGCAGTATTTGAGAGACGAGCTAAAAAACTGAGTGGAGCTCAAATGCTTACTTTAGTAAGTGAAAAAAACATGAATCAGTTTATTCTCCTTAAGCTTATTAAAAGAAGTATTGGAAAAGAGTTCTTTTTCACCATTGGTTTTTCTCACAAGGCTGTCACTTACAATTTGAAAGCATATAAGATACGGTAGTAAGGCCGTCAATGATGAAAGAGTGAGCCTGTCGCAGTGTTTGAGAACAGTATTGGTACATAATCTGAGGAAAAAGCTTTTCTCTATTACAATACTCAATCTTTGATTCAACAAATGGAGGGTAGTACTCAACTTGAACATATGCAAGAAGAATCTGTTGATGAATCTGATTCTATACTTGGGGTTCAAGAATCAAGATAGTGGAAAGAATTTGTTCGTTGAATATCCATTGAAGAAGCTGAAATTGAAGTAAGTGTCCGTTCCTATTTAAAGTTGTTTCTTGCCCTACTAATAGAAATAAGTGAATCACTTTATTTTACACTTTGTTTTGTAGGGAAAAAGAGAAGCCTGAATAGATATGGAGCTGCTCTTAAAGTGTAAAGGAGGGTAGAATATCTCATAGGTTGGAACTATATTATATTTTTATGTGGGCTTATATAAAGTTTGTGTAGTATTTAAGAAATCTCAATGCAGGGACTTCTATAAATTAAGTCCCCAGTTTAATTTCTTATATCAATCATTTCCAACAAATTCCTAATCCATATTTCCTACCTCCTTTTAAATTCTTCCTATATTTCATGTCAACTGCAATTCATCAAATATGCACCATATTGAACAATTTATCAGCTCCGCCGCGGACTGCGGGTTCCCACCCTAGTTATGTTAATTCATAATGAGGTGTTAGAGGTATTGTAATATTCAACCAATATTCAAGATCACCCTCTCCAGCCCATGCTCCTAAAATAATTGTGGAATTAGTTTCTTGGATACCACCACCTCTTGATTGTAACATTCAATCAAGATGTAACATTCAATAAAGGCTTAATAGCCACTTTGCCTCCTGTTCTTTTCAAATTAAAGACATATTGCCCCCTGAACTTTAACTTGTGCCACTTTGTCCCTTGAATTTTAAGGTTTTCATATAAAAATTCATGAAAATTTTATAAAAAGATTTTAATATTATATAAATAAAAGCTTAATTTTTATTCGTGAAAGTAAAAGAAAAAAGAACTTTGCTACACGTCCCTCCATTTTGTTCCACACAATACTCCCTCCTGATGTATCCATCATATGTCAGGTCACATGTTATCATTTTATTGGTCCCAATACATCATTTATAATTCTTAATTTTTCTAACCCTGAGAATAAAATTTTAATTTTAATTTGGGTTAAACTTAGTGAATTAGTTATATATTTTATTTCTAAAACACTATAACAATATTATTAATTATGGAATTTACACTTAAAATAAAAATAAAATTTTAATTTAGGGCTAAACTTAGTGAAATTAGTTTTGTATTTTATTAAAACCCTATAACAATAAATTATTAATTTTGAAATTTACTCTTAAAATAAAAATAAAATTTTAATTCGGGGCTAAATTTAGTGAAATTATTTTCATATTTTATTAAAACCCTATAACAATAAATTATTAATTTTGAAATTTACTCTTAAAATAAAAATAAAATTTTAATTCGGGGCTAAATTTAGTGAAATTATTTTCATATTTTATTTCTAAAAAATTCTATAATAAAAAATCTTTAATTTCTTAATTTACTCTTAAAAATTAAATTTCTTTTATTGTGGCTAAACTTAATAAAAACTAAAAAGAATAAAAAAAAAGAAAGAAAAGAGAAGACACGTCAGGAAAGAGACTTTGAAGGGACAAGAAGAATTATTCAAGGAAAAAGAAGTAAAAGATTATTATCTTTTATATATATATACTACATACGTAAGTTTCAACACCTAACAAATTTACTAAACACCCCAATCAACTTTTAACGAGGATTAAGATAATTACTCTATTTTTGTCTTTTCACCAATGTGCTTAGAAGTTGTAACAGACCCATTTTTCAACCGAGATTCAATAGATCAATAGATCCCTTTACGTGTAAATGAATGTACAAAATTGAATAAAAGTTAACTGAAACTTTTGTCCAAACGTATGTCCAAAAAGAATTTCTAGAATAAGTCTTTAAAAGAATTTGCAGGTTTTTCCGAGAGAAAGCTGTAAAGTTATCGAGGTTGATCTTCAAATAAGGTTTCAAAAGATTAATTAGGGATGATCTTCATAGAAGATTTCAAGTGATCAAGGATGCCATTCTCAATGATTTCAAGGGAATCAAAAGTTTTCAAGGAATAAAAGATGATCTTCTCAAAAGATTTCAAGGGATCAAGGATAATCTTCTCAAAAGATTTCAAGAGATCAAGGATGATAATCTTTTCAAAAGATTTCAAGAGCTTTAAAAGGGGTCAAGGATGATCTTCTCAACAAGTTTCAATAAATCAATGATGATCTTCTCAAAAGATTTAAAGAGGTAAAAGATGATTATATTTAACAGGTTTCAAGGATATATAAAGGATGGTCTTCTCATAAGTATAAAAAGGCTCAAATCAATTTCGCCCCTGAACAAAGAGTCAAATAAGTCCAACAATGTTAATTTTGGCCAATGTCGCCCATGAACTCACAATTTTTTGTTGATGGCACCCTAACAGGCAGGCCACGTAGCCAACAAATTCTACATGGAAAAATGATAATGTTGCAAAAAAATTATTTATTAAATAATTTATTTTAAAATTTTTATTAAAAACTGTAAGACAAAAAATCAAATGAATTTTAAGATTGAATAATTAAAAAAAAGAATCATTTTTCACAATACTTTCATTTTTCACGTGGAAATTTTTGGCCACATGGACTGATGACGTCAGCAAATTTTAACGGCCCGTTAGGGTGCCATCAATAAAAGGGTCTATTTGGCCCAAAATTGTGAGTTTTGAGGTGGCGTTGGTCAAAATTAAAGTTCAAATGCTTATTTAGCTGTATTCTATAAATTCTTGGGCGAATAGATCATTAATCCGTATAAAAAACAAAATTTTTCATTGAGGGTTAAGAAATTCTAAACTTTTTTACTTCTTTTATTCTATACTTTAATTTCAATTCTCTTACAATTTTGTACTCGAATATGTACTTATACTTCAATTCATAGTCGTATTTTAAGTGGGTGCTTGGCCAAGTTTTTAAAACTGTTCCTCTACTCTAAAAACTCAAGTTGAGGTTTGACTAGACCTATCGAATGATGGGGTTAATCGTACAAACTTGAGACTCGCCCAAAAATTTGGAAGACTTTGACAAGTAAATAAAGCCCGATGATATTAATTTATTAAAAAATTTTACATTACAATTATAAGTTATGAATTTGTAATAATCTATAAAATTGAAAATAATTATTACAAAATTATAAATTATTGTATTTATTATAGCTATTAATCAATATTAATATATATATATATATATCAAAACTATATATAATTTGTAACACCTATCAAAATTACTAAAAGCTCCCCCATACTTTTGTTGTGAAACCAAAGACATGCCATATTTTTGTCTCTTTATTTTTTGCTAAATTACTTAGAAGGCCTCCCCATTTCTCTGCTTTTGTTTGTTTTCCTTTGCCCTTTTATGTCATTATATTAAGCCGGTTAATGTTTGAACTAATTAAGTGTCTAATATTTAAATTAATTAATGTTGTTTGGTTGTTCAATGTTTCTGCTATTCTCAAACCGACGTTTCTCCCAAAAATAGAGCTTGAAGGCAGCTCTTCTGATGCGCCAAGGGCTTATCATGGCTTAGAAGGACACATTGGAGTCAATGAAGATCATGGAGATGTCATCGATGCTAGCTTGGAGGATCGTGGAGGTGGAAGCACTAGTGACTGGCCATGCGACTTGGAGAAGTCCGGCCAACATCGGCCACGTGACTCGGAGATGCCCGGCCAACACCGGCCACGCGACATGGACATGGCCGGTCACAACCGGCCATCGCTAGGCGCACCAACCGGCCACAACCGGACATCGATAGGGCCATCCAGACAAGACCGGCCTTTTGATCCTTTAGCCATTCCGCAAGGTCCAATGACTAGGGCACGGGCTAAAAGGTTCAAGGAAGCTTTATTGGGCTTTGTAAGATCTCATCTTGGAGGTTTAGAGTCCATTGAAGAACATTTGGAAGGCATTGAAGTCGACATCACCAAGAATATTCCCATCGATTCCAAGGTGTTTACTTTACTTGAAATCGATGAGCATTAGGCTTTGGTATTGTGTAATTCGGCCTCATGGGCCTTTATTCTATCTTAGATTAATTATTTATTTAGTTTAGAAGACATTGGGTTGGGTCTTGTTTGACTAAGTCCAATCGTTGCTTAATTAAGTTATGTATTTACTTTTCCTAGTAGGACAAGGAATAGGCTATTTCCTTGTTCCTTCCTTTATGTTTTTCCTTTTAGTTTTAGGAGAAGGGTTATGCGTCCCCTACTAGTATATAAAGGGACCATCCCCCTCTTCTAAACATAAGTCAAGTTAATCAATAAAGTTGAGAGGTTTATACCCATATCGATTTCTTTGGCTTCATTGTTCTAGTTTGAGCAAACTTAGGGTTCTTCATCTTGTAGAGTCCTAGCAAGCAATTAGGTTGAGATAACTTAGTTGTTTGTGAATCTTGTGATCTTGAGAATTCAATTGCAGGTCTAATT
>AWWV01009266.1:0-35554 GCA_001974805.1 Corchorus capsularis | reverse complement strand
GAGAAGCTCCAATTCGATAAAATTGTCCTTAAACTTCTTGAATTGAACTTCAAAATCCATAGTTGTTGTTGCTAGCATCATCGACATCTTCAATTGAAAAAAGGGTTGTCGACTTCTTCTTATATTGAGGAGAATAGCAAATCGACTTGCTCCCTTAATGGTCGACTTCCTTGTCGACTTGCTTCTTGTAAAGTCGACTTTGCTCTTAGTCGACTTCTCCTTTAATCAGCCTTGCTCTCAAAAATTGCTTCTTAACCGAATCTCAAGCTCCAAATTACTTCTTGTGATTTGATGAATAAAGAGAGAATAGAGGTGCCTTTATATAATGATCAAATTCTAGTTCTAAGAGGTTTTAGTTAGAGTAAAAAGTAAGAAACATACCTTGTTTAGGAATACTTTACCTATATGGAAAAGGTATTGGCTTTGGAAGTCAATTAGGAACTCAATTTCCTAGTCAATATAGGAAATTAAAATCCTAACACACTTTGCATGTAGATGGCGCGGCACTTGCATGGCATCCTCCTTAGCTCCGGGTTTGGTGCGGCATTGTCCTAGTGCGAGCGGGACATGGCCGGGCGTGGCTCGGTTTAAGGCCGAGCAGGTAGTGGTGGTGGCGCAGGCTGGTGCGCGCGGGACGCGGGTTGCTACTGCTGGTGGTGTCTCGGGCTTGGCCGGTTGGTGCTGGTATAGCGTAGGCTTAGGCGCGGCATGGGTGCATGGCGTGGCTGGCGATAGCTTGCTGGTGTCCGGTGCTGGCTCGATGATGTCCGATGCTATCCGGCTGAGGTGCATGTCATGGCTCGGTGATGACCAGGGCATGCTTGATACGGTGCCGAGCTTGGCCTGGCGATGGCGCGGTAATTCCGAGCCTTAGCCGGGTCAAGGCTTGATGTTAGTGCGGCATGGCCAAGCCATAACCGGCCATGCATGCTAACTCTCCGGGTTTCGACCGGTCATGCATGGTTTATGGCTTGGTACTTTTTACTCCTTGGATAAAAATTCATGAAACAAAAATTAAAATTAAAATTGGGTTGCCTCCCAATAAGCGCTTGTTTAAAGTCATTAGCTTAACTCTTCCTTTCTTCGACCTTAAATTGGAAGATAAACGGGATCCTCCAATTTAATTTCTTCAATCAACGATATTGTTAATGGTTCGAAGTAAGGCTTGAGTCTTTGCCCATTAACTTTAAATGGATTCCCTTTGGCTGGATTAATAATTTCCACTGATCCATTAGGGTAAACTTGTATTATCTCATAAGGTCCTCCCCATTTTGATCTTAATTTTCCATGATGTTTGATTGAGCTTGTAAATAACAAAACCTTCTGATCTTCATGGAATGTTCTTCTTAATATCCTTTGATCATGCAGAACTTTAGTCTTTTCCTTGTAAATTCTTGCATTCTCATAAGCTTCATTCCTAATTTCCTCAAGCTCTTGTAATTGTAACATCCTTTGAATTCCAGCCTTGTTAAAGTTAAGATTGCATTGCTTAACTGCCCACCATGCTTTGTGTTCTAATTCCACAGGTAAATGACATGGTTTTCCAAACACAATTCTGTACGGGGACATACCTAGAGGTGTCTTATAAGCTGTACGATAGGCCCATAAAGCATCTTCTAGTCGCATACTCCAATCTTTTCTTTGAACATTAACTGTTTTCTCCAAAATCAGCTTCACTTGACGGTTAGATATCTCAGCTTGTCCACTAGTTTGAGGATGATATGAAGTAGATACCCTATGGTGTACTCCATATTTTTCAACTAGTGCTTGAACAATCTTATTGCAAAAATGAGTTCCACGATCACTGATGAGGTATCTTGGTATTCCAAATCGATGAAGAATGTTATTCTTCAAAAATTTGACTACAATCCTAGCATCATCTTTCTCCGTAGCAATAGCTTCAACCCATTTAGAAACATAATCCACGGCTAGAAGGATGTAATACTTCTTGTCTGATGGAGGAAAAGGTCCCATGAAATCAATTCCCCATACATCGAAGACTTTAGCAACGAATATAGGTGATTGAATCATCTGATTCCTTTTCGATATACTTCCAACTCTTTGGCATTGTGGACAAGTCTTGCAATACTCATAAGAATCCTTGAAAAGTTTAGGCCAATAGAAGCCGCATTCCAGGATTTTTCTTGCGGTCTTCTTGTGTCCAAAGTGGCCTCCACATTCATCTCCATGGCAAAATTTCAAAACGGATTGAGTTTCATTTTCGGGAATGCATCTTCTCATTACTAAGTCGGATCTTTGCCTCCATAAGTACGGATCATCCCATAAATAATACTTGGCATCACTTATGATCTTCAATTTTTGTCCTCTGCTAAGATCTGAAGGTAGGCGACGAGCAACTAAGTAATTGACAATATCAGCATACCAGGGAAGTTGAGAAACGGTAAACAATTCTTCAAAAGGCAGCACTTCATTGATTGCGATTTCTTCTTCCTTGCTTTCAATTCTACTTAGGTGATCGGCAACAACATTCTCAGTTCCTTTCTTGTCTCGTATTTCGATATCAAATTCTTGAAATAACAAAAGCCATCGCATAAGCCTAGCTTTTGCTTCTTTCTTTTTCATTAGATATCTCAATGCAGCATGATCGGAGTAGATTATCACCTTAGATCCTAAAATATACGGTCTAAACTTCTCCAAAGCAAAGACAACTGCAAGCATCTCTTTTTCTGTGGTAGTGTAGTTCTTTTGAGCAGCATCTAGGGTTCTTGAAGCATAATAGATAACATGAGGTACCTTGTCAACTCTCTGACCTAGAACAGCTCCAATGGCAACGTCACTTGCATCACACATGATCTCGAACGGTAGTTTCCAATCAGGTGGCTTCACAATTGGAGTGGTGGTGAGTGCAGTCTTCAATTTATCGAATGCTTCTTTGCAATCGTCTCCAAATTCGAACTCTACCTCTTTTTGTAATAGTCGACACATCGGTGCTAAGATCTTTGAGAAATCCTTGATAAATCTTCGGTAGAATCCAGCATGGCCTAAGAATGAGCGGAGATCTTTGACACATGTCGGATATGGTAGGTTCTGTACAACGTCAACTTTGCTTTATCGACTTGCATCCCCTCTTTGGATACTACATGGCCTAGACTAATGCCTTGTTCTACCATGAAGTGGCATTTTTCGGCATTCAATACCAATTTGGTTTCAACACACCTTTTCAAGATGAGTTCTAGATTATTGAGACATTGATTGAAGTTATCTCCATAGACTGTAAAATCGTCCATGAAAACTTCCATCTTATCTCCCACATAATCTTGAAAGATGCTCATCATACACCTTTGAAAAGTTGCAGGTGCATTGCATAAACCAAAAGGCATTCTTGTGTAAGCATACGTACCGAAAGGGCATGTAAACGTGGTCTTCTCTTGATCTTCAGGTGCAATTGGAATTTGAAAGTATCCCGAGTAACCATCCAGAAAACAATAGTAGGCCTTGCAAGCTAATCTTTCCAGCATCTGATCAATGAATGGCAGCGGAAAGTGGTCTTTCCTTGTGGCGGAATTCAGCTTTCTGTAGTCAATGCATACTCTCCATCCATTCTGCAATCTCTGAGGAACTAGCTCTCCATCCTTGTTTTCTACGACAGTGAATCCGGACTTCTTTGGAACTACTTGGACCGGGCTAACCCATTTACTATCTGATATAGCATAGATGAGACCAGCTCCAAGTAATTTAAGAACTTCATCTTTGACAACTTCAGCAAGATTCGGATTTAGTCTTCTTTGTGGTTGTCGAACTGCTACTGCATCATCTTCAAGTCGAATCCTATGCATGCATACAGTAGGACTTATTCCTTTGATATCAGCTACAGTCCATCCAATGGCTTCTTTGTGTTCCTTTAAGACTCTGATTAGTTGTTCTTCTTGTAAATTGTTCTAATTTACTTGAAATAACAACAGGCAGGGTATCATTATAAGGAAAACATGTTTCAGGCCTTCAGGAAGCGGTTTCAGCTTGACTTCTGGAGGTTGAATGATAGATGGTAATGGCTTGGGCGTTGGCTCCAAATTGATGTAAGAAATCGTTTCCACCTCTTCGTTGGATGATAGTTCACTGACAGTTTCTGCTATCTCTTTTGGCATCTCGACTTCTGCTTCTTCAACGTCTTGCTGATGTAGACTTTTGGTGAGGATCACTTCAAGTTCATCTTCTTGGTTGAGTTCTTGTACTTCTTCTGAATAAGTACCAATTGTGTCAATGGAATAGATAGAATGAATTTCGACAGGAGCTTCTATTGATTCACTTATGTTGAATACAATAGGCTTTCCATCAAATTCCATAGTGATTGTTCCTTCCTTTGCGTTGAAATCCATACTTGCTGCAATCAAAAGCGGTCTTCCTAACAGTAGTGACATTTGAGGTAGATGAATGTCATCTTCACTCATCTTCAGGACATGGAAATCTGCTAAAAAAACAAAATCTCCTATCTGCACTAAAACATTCTCAACTAAACCTTCAGGTTTATGGTTAGTTCTATCAGCAAATTGGATAATAAGATCAGTTTCAAGCAGAGGTTCTATTTTCAATTGCTTATAAACAGAATAAGGCATGACATTAATCAAAGATCCATATTCACACATAGCATTACCTACTTCATTATTTCCTATACTACAAGGAATAGAAAAGGAACCTAAACTATTGCATTTATGATGCAATTTCCTTTGATAAGCAGCAGATATATTTTCATCCATGCAGGCATATTTTTCACCATACTTAATCTTATTATTGCATAATTCTCTGAAAAAAGAGGCATACCTTGGTACTTTGGCTATTTCATCAACTAAAGGAATGTTTACCTCTAATTTCCGAACTAAATTGAGTTGTTGAGCAAACCTTTGAGGGAATGGTAGTGGATCATACTTAGCTTGCATCTCCTCCATCCATTCTTCTTCTGATTGTTGATGTTCAGCGTCTGGCACGGTAGGTGCATCTTTCTTGATTTCGGTTGAAGTCTTCATATCTCCTTGAATTGGCTCATCGAACACATCAATGGGTGGTAGTGTTTTAGGAAAATTAGGTGTTGGAATTGATGACATCGCAGGTACTTCCGGCAATTCCATCCAATGCTGAGTTTCTTCAATAGCATTGATTCCTCGTTTTTGAATAGAAGGTTGTGAACAAATACTCATAAATTCAGCAAACATCTTTGCTAAATTTCCGCATTGAGTAGTCACTTCCTTTAACTCTTTTCGAATTTCGGCTATCTCTGAATCCTTTGTTGCATCAGCTTCATTGGTTGTACCAAATTGATGTATATTTTCCACCATAGTATTCAGCAGCTTCCTTGCTTCTTTAGGGGTTTTGAATGTAAGTCCTCCTCCACTGGCAGCATCGACATAGGTGCGATCTTCATAGATAAGGCCATCATAAAAGTGTTGGATCAAAAGTGCTTCGCTGATGTTGTGGTAAGGGCAACTTGCGCAGATCTGGTTATATCTCTCCCAATATTGGTACCACTTTTCGCCTTGCAATTGTTGACAAGTGTTGATCTTTCTTCTGACATCAGCATGCTTAGCTTCTGGAAAGTATTTATTCAAAAATACTGTCTCCATCTCTTTCCAAGATTTTATGGATTTGGGTGGTAGTCTTAAGAACCATTCTTTTGCCTTTCCGTCTAATGTGACAGGAAAAGTTCGAAGTTTCAAGTCCTCTTCAGGCATCCCAGTGATTGTAGCACACTTCAGAAAGGAACTTTGCAGATGTTCATGAGGATTCTCATGATGTTCTCCTTGAAAAATCAGCAGCATACGGATTACTCCTGGCTTCAATTTGTAAGACATATCCATGGTTGGATAGTCAATACAAAGGGGCGGCAATTCACAGTTGAAATTCAGCTCTCGTAACGTTTGTTATTGCTCCATTGAATCTATTCTGCAAAACAAAGATGATCAAGTGCAAATCTAATAGAAAATAAAATAAGAGAAAAAGAAAATTAAACACAATCTCCCCGGCAACGGCGCCAAAAATTATGATCGGTCGTCAGCAATCATAAAAATAATTATCCCAACTATTACTAACTAAACTAGCTAGGGCAAGTAGGGTTCGATCCCACAAAGAGAACGACTCTTCCTTTTCTCAAACAAAACAAATTAATAAAGAGAATTTAAAGAAGAATTAAAATTAAATCTAACTAAAAGTAAATTAACTAAGAAAGCAATCAAGAAAATTAAAGAAAATAATTAATCAAAAGCAGTGAATATTATTGAGAATAACAATTAAATAGAAACCTCCAACATAGAATTAATATCCCTCTTGACAACAATAACATGGATCATTGATATCTAAAGATTATGAGAACCTTGAATAGCCTGTCGGACTTAACCTAAATTACCTTAATTAGATTAGATTACCGATTAAAGTCAATCTATCCCTTTTACTCTTTCAGCAATCAATTACTTTCTTTAGGGTTTAGAGATCACTTAGGAATAAAGCATGAAGAACAAGTAATTTAATAACAAGCACAATGAGAAATTTCTCGCCCATTGATTCTTTTCTCTCTTGGATGGAGGATTAATTCACCTCCAATTGCTACATAAAATTAAGCTGGAGTGATTAATTCACAACCTAATCTAGCTAATGCTAACTCAAATTTAATCATGAAAGTGTCGACCAGTCAATCAAAACAAGCAACATAGAATTCATACAGAGATCCAAGAAATACTCAAATAAATTCTCATATAAAAGCACAAAATCTCACCATGGAATTAGTCAAGAGATCAATTAAATTCTACATTGGAGAAAAGAAAAGGATTACTCACTCATAAATTGAGTGATCATCCACAAATAAGAAGAAGAAAGCTTATCTATGGATGAGGAAGAGAAGGGGGCGGCGGCTCCTAGGGTTTTTCTCCTCCAAACCTTCAACTAAACAATATATCTTATGAAGAATAAAATTATTATCTAAAATCTAGTCCTAAGGTGGCTATTTATAGTGGAGAAACAAGGGTAGGGCGGTTTAGGGCTGACTTAGACTCCAAATAGGATTAGATGTCATCCTAGAGTAGAATCCAAGTTAGAATAGGATTCTGGAATTTTCTGGATTTCTGCAGAAACTTCACCGGCAGATTCGGGCTTGGAAACAGCAGAATTGGGCTTCGATCTTCAAAGGAAAGTTGTAGAGCTCAGAGTTAGCTTTCCAACGGCTACTCATGGGATTAAAACGGACATCTGAGCAGAAAGTTATGGCCTTTCTACCGAGACTGCGCTGAAAACGGGCTTATATCGCAAATCTACGAGATTAATGCGGGATTTGGATATTCTTTTGGATATTAGTCCCACAAATTGGGATTTTAACTCCAATTATAGGTTTATATGGGCTAAGTATATTCCCATATAAATAATCCAAAAATCCTCAACTTTAGGGCTTCTTCTGGGCTTGGCTTCAATCCTTTACAATTTAGCTCCAATCTTCAATTCTTGCTCCTTGAAATAATTCTTCAATGATCTTCAAATCTTCAAATTGTCTTCAAGAAATCTTCAAACACGAACTTTGCATCTCCAAATCTATACTCAAAATTACTTTGCTAATATCTGTGTAAAAAGTAATCAAAATAGCTCCAAAAGTAGTGAAAATAAGCAAATTCTCAATTTCACTTCTCATAAAGACTAAAAACACAAATACTTAGAAAATAAGTTATAAATGCATATAAAAGTGGTAAAAAGTATAGAAAAATAGCTATAAAAATATGCATAATTTGAGTTCGATCACGTCTTTATTGGTTTGCAGTCCTCCATGCCAAATTTCTTTAACATCTCCTTTATATACTTGGACTGGCTAATGAAGATACCTTCAGAGCATTGTTTAATTTGAAGTCCTAGAAAGAAGTTTTATTCTCCCATCATGCTCATCTCGAATTCTCTCTGCATTTCTTTAGCAAAATACTTACACAAACTTTCATTAGTGGTACCAAAGATAATATCATCAACATAAATTTGAACAATTAGGAAATCAGACTTTTTTTTTAATGAAAAGATTAGTATCTATACTTCCCATTGTGAACCCTTTCTCCAGGAGAAATTTAGACAATCTTTCATACCAAGCCCGAGGTGCTTGCTTGAATCCATAGAGAGCTTTGTGAAGTCTGTATACATGATCTGGATGGTTGCTGTCTTTAAAGCCAGGTGGTTGTTCCACATATACTTCTTCCTGAATGTGACCATTAAGGAAGGCACTCTTTACATCAATTTGGTAGAGCTTGAAGTCCATGTAACATGCAAAGGCAAGAAGTAATCCGATTGCTTCGAGTCTTGCCACAGGAGCAAATGTCTCGTCATAATCTATCCCTTCTTCTTGGTTGTATCCCTTTACAACCAATCTAGTTTTGTTCCTAACAACTCTGCCATTTTCATCTAGCTTGTTCCTGAATACCCACTTTGTGCCAACAATAGGATGATTTGCTGGTGGTGGCACTAGTGTCCACACTTTGTTCCTCTCAAACTGATTCAGTTCTTCTTGCATCGCAATCATCCAACTTTCTTCTTTTTCAGCATCTTCAAATACTTTTGACTCAATTTGGGATATGAAGGCAGCAAACTCACAAACTTCTCTAAGTGCTCCTCTTGTTCTCACACCTTCATTTGGATTTCCAATGATCAAATCTCTGGAGAATGACTTTTCCCATATTTCCATGCCTTTGGGAGATCTTCATGTTGTTGCTCTTGCCTCTGGAGACTTTCGATTGGGGGATTATCATTAATCTCTTCAGTGGCTTTCTCATTAGTGTCAGCAGTGGTCGCGACTTCTTTCCTGTTTCTCTCATTAATACATGCATCATCATCATCTTGCACAACCTTTCTCGGTGCACTATCAGTCTCATAAAAAACAATGTGAATAGACTCTTCAACCATTAAGGATGTTTTGTTAAACACTCTATACGCTTTTGAGTTCAAAGCATATCCAAGGAAAATTGCTTCATCACTACGAGCATCAAATTTGCCAATGGGGTGTTTGCCGTTGTTAAGAATAAAATATTTACAACCAAATCTTCTAAAGTGAGAAATATTGGGCTTTCTACCTTTTTAAAGTTCATAAGGTATTTTTGAAAGAATAGGTCTAATTGAAACACGGTTTAAAATATAGGCAGCAGTATTAGTAGCTTCAGCGTAGAAATATTTTGGAAGATTGTTCTCACAAAGCATTGTTCGAGCCATGTCTTTTAAAGTTCTGTTCTTCCTTTCCACCACTCCATTTTGTTGTGGTGTTCTGGAAGCAGAAAAGTTATGTTGAAAACCATTTTCATTACAAAAATCCTCAAAGACATGACTATCAAACTCACTACCATGGTCACTTCCAACACTTATAACAGTGAAGCCTTTTTCATTTTGGACTCTCTTGTAGTGATTAGCGAACACATCAATAGCTTCATCTTTATGACTTAGAAAATAAACCCAGGTAAATCTAGAAAAGTCATCAACAATGACAAAGCCATAAGATTTACCTCCCATGCTAGTGACATCAATGGGGCCCATGGAATTAAATATCAGTCGATACCTCGATATATCCGTCGATATATCCGATATCTGTAGCCCTCGATATAAATATCCATAAAAATTTCAATGTCACGGGATATCCGTCGATATATCCGTGTATCCGTCGATATTTATCGATATCTCGATATATCCGTAAATATCCATATAAAATTAAATATTTTTTTTTGTTTTTACATTTAGGATTAAAAATATAAGCGACATTTCGATGAATTATTTCATTTTTTCAAAAAAATTAGCAATTAAAGTCAGTTTTACAAAACTGTGGTAATAGTAATACAAATAATTGTTTCGTTTAAGAAATTGGAGCACATTCGCTCTAATCCACACAAAGCAGCGAAATCGGTTAGCCCATAAATCTCTGCAGAATTTTGTGTATTGTTACTATAATATGAGATTACGAGTTAGAGACATGGAAGCTGCACAAGAGGAGACTGAGCAAGATCCTTTGAATATTCTTGATATTTCTGTTGACATTGGTGATGAAGAAGAATATCCTCTTTTTCAATGGATTAGGCCTGTGCATTTAGATGATCGTAATAGAAATCCTGATCAGCAAATTAGAAGTCATGCTGAAGAATTTGGGATTAATGTCGACAAAGTGATGTTTGAAGAGGTTGGTCTAGAATGTTCAACAGATGAAACAGTTGATCCTCCACCTGGATTCGGTTCCCAACCTAAATTTAGAGGTTCTTCAGCTCACGGAAGATGTGATGATGCTGATGATGATGATGATGGGGGAAATGAAGGAAGAACTACAACAACAGGTACTCAAGGTGGGGATGGACAAAGTGGAGCAGAAGATGCAAGCAGGTATGGTGACAATTATGGGAGTGATTATGTACCATACAATCCTTTTCCATGTGAGGCAGCTTTCACACATGCAACACAAGATGAAGATCATGGATCTCGTAGAGCTGGGCATGGGGGCAAAAATAGAAAAGGGAGAAGTGAACTCACTGATGAGTTTAGCTCAATGAGCTTAACGACTGCATCTAGTTCATTTAGATATGGAGGGCATTTTGAATCAAATTCTAGTTATGGTACTAGATCTGAAGCAAATGAGTTTGAATCATCGGTTTCATCTAACATGTATCCAGAGTATCCAGTTGAACAACAGACTTATAATGAGCATCCGGTGCAACAGCCAAACGCGGACGCAGTTTCGGGTGAGTGCCCCCTATTGGATGACTAACAAGTATTAGTCGAGAGGCATATTTGGAATATGTGCACAATTATATGGTGGTTCAAAAACCTTATATGTCATGACTTGAATATTTTAACTGGATTATCGCCCCCGGGGAGATGATACATCCATGCCTAGTAGAAGTCATAGTAGTAGTAACTACGGTAGTAGTGATTTTGAGCCTCCAAGAAATTCAATGTGGTATTGAGGTTGTATTTGTGCTTTGGATTGTGTTTTGTGACTAAAATAATATAAAATAATACATTTATAAATATGATCTAGTACTTTCTTACTTCAGAAAAGAAATCATATAATTTTTTACATTTAATGAAGTTGTTTATTTGGTAACCATCATTTTGAAGATAAAATAAATGTGTGTTTAAATTAGTATAGTTGATTTATACATATTATATACACTTTTCGCAGTAAAAAATATAAAAAAAAAATAAAAAATAATGTCTACATATACTCTATTTATCATATCTTGATTCTAAAACATGTGGAAATATGTAAATAAGAATTGGTCAAAATTTCAAGGCAAAATTCAAACGTTTACTATAAATATCCATCGTTTTAGTGCATTTTGGACCACTTATTTTTGAATTTCATCGATACCTCGATATATCCGTTCGATATATCCGTCGATACCTGTATTAAACTCCATGATGGGGCCAAACAAGTCTAGATGTAGCAACTCCAACGCTCTTGTTGTTGAAACTACAGTTTTGGATTTGAAGGAGCTCCTGACCTGTTTGCCAAACTGACATGCTTCACAGATTTTTTTAGTATTAAAATTCTGTTTGGGTAAACCCGAGACTAGATCCTTACTAATGAGTTTAGCAATAGTGCTCAAGCTTGCATGACCAAGTCTCTTGTGCCACAACCAGCTATCAGTGGCATCATTCACCATAAGACAGACATCCTTGCTCAGTTGCAAGTCATCTAGGTAGACAATATATACATTTCCGTGTCTCTTTCTAATGAAGATAAACTTGTTTGTATTGATGTCGTTAACTTGGCATATTTTAGAGTCGAAAATGACTCTCCATCCCTTGTCACAAAGTTGGCTGATGCTGAGCAGATTATACTTGAGACCTTTCACCAATAAGACATTCTTGATTGTTGTTGTGCTAGCTACAATAGTACCAACTCCTTGCACTTCCCCTTTGGAGTTATCTCCAAAGGTGACATCTTTTCTTTCCTTCTTAGTGAGACTAATGAACTGTTCCTTATCACCGATCATATGTTTACAGCAGCTGCTATCAAGATACCACGGCTTTCTCTTTTACAGTTGAGCCTTCAAACATTCTTCGTTTTGCTCCTGCTCAACCTGCAAACACAGTTCTTTAGTTTGCAGATTTAGGTACCCATATTGCTATGGGTCCTTGGTGGTTAGTAACAACATAAGTTCCTTTAGTCACCCAGATCTTTTTGCTCTTAGGTTGATTCAAATCTCTCTGATAGCAGTCAGGAGATTGATGGCCTCTTTTACCACAGATATAACACACCATTGCTCTTGGCCTAAAGTTCTTTGAGTTCCTGTTACCATTGAAGCGATTGCTTCCAGAGGTTTCAATAACATTAATGTCAGCTTTCTTGAGCTCATTCAACTCATGCTCAAGTTTCTCTTTTTCCTCTGTTGCATGCTTTAATGCTTCCTCAACAATGTTCTTGGATTCCTGCATGCTTGTTAGTTCTTTCTTTAAGCAGTCCAAATCATTCATCAAACCAGAATTCATTTTCTGAAGAGTTTTATATCTAACAGCCAATTTCTCAAAATCATAATATAAACTATCAAATTCAAACTACAATTCTTAAAAAGAAACAATAGAATCAAAAGCTACCTCAATTTCATTTTCTTTGGCCATGAGACATAGATTAGCTTTGATATCTTCTTCAGCGTCACTGGTTTCTGATGAAGAAGTATTACTGTCAGACCAGGTTCCAGCCATCATTGCTTTCTTCTTTTTCTTCTTATCCTTCTTCTGATTTGTAGTGTTGTTCAATGGGCATTCCGACATTATATGTTCTGGTTTTCTGCACCCATAACAAATCACAGGGGTCTGTTTGCTTGCTTCACCCTTGAGTTTATCCTTCTTGTCTTGTGTGGTGCTTTCATGAGCAGCTTGAAGCTTTTCCCAGATTTCTCTTACCGAAGTGCACTTTGCGATTCTATTGAACTCAAATTCATTTAAGGCACAGTGGAGTGTATGAATTGCCTTATAATTTAACTCAACTTTTCTTATATCCTCTAGTGACCATTCTTCTCTTTTCCTTGGAGGAATGTAAGGTCCATTTTCAACTACTTCCCACATCTTATAGTTGTTTGCACGCATATAAACCATTATTCGAGTTTTCCAGAACTGATAATCAGTGCCATCAAAGAGAGGAGGACGATTGATTGAATGTCCTTCAGCAGCTATGTTGAGACTTGATGAAGTTGCCATCTTTGGATCACTCTTGCGGCTGTCATTCCGATCTACTCAAGAACCAAGCTCTAATACCAATTGTTGGTCCACTTAGATGTGCTAGAGGGACGTGAATAACACTTCATTGATTTTTAAGTTCACTGAAAGCGTTAAAGACACTATTTCAGAGTATATTAAAGTCACTATTGCAAAGCAGGGAAACAAACATTAAATGAAGACATTAACAACTGAATAGTGGAAAAGTAAAGAGATTGAGAGAAGATAAAACTGGAACGATGAAATGAGAGATGGAAGATTGATGACACGTCGATTTATAGAGGTTTGGCCTTTCACACCTACATCCTCTACCTTGGATACCCCACCAAGGATTTTCAAATCCACTAAACAGTGAAGTTAACCAGGTCCTCACAAAACCTATTACAGTCCCAAAGCTTCAAACCCAAAGCTTTGCCACCGAGTGCAAACCCACACTCAATACAACCCTAAGTGCAAACCCACACTTGTAAAAACACAAATAAACAAGTATCAAAGTGTAGAAATGATCTCAACAGATCGAAATACACACAATCAGGCCTATAACAATCTAAAGGTATAAACTTTAAGCGCTAATACAAAATATCCAAGCTAACAAAGTGAACTAAAATTAAGAACAAGACTTGGATGTTAGGGATTTTGAAATTCTGGAGAGAGAGAGAATAATCTGATCTTCAATTGTGCTCCAAAACTTATCCTCAAACGGTTAGATTTGAGTATTTATACTTCTCTCTAGCAAACTAGCCGTTTGGTTTGAAATTCAAACAATTTTCCCGTTTTTCTGTCCTTTAGTCGCGCCAGCTGTTAACGGCTCTAGCGCGTCCATACGACGTTGATCGCTTCAGCGTGTCTGTACTGTTTGTCTTATAGCTGCTAGTTGTCTTTATCTCCAGGTCATTGATCCCATTAAGGTCTTTGAGTTTTCTTCCAACTTCGAAATTTATTCTTGACTTGATGATTCTTCACATATGCTGCTCTTGATTGCATTGTCTCAATTCTGACTTCTACTTTCTGAATTGGTTGCCTTTGACTTCAATAGTCTTCCTTACAATCCTTGAACTCTTCAGGCATCGAAGACTTCATGGCATTCTTCTACATTAGTGTCTCTAATGCAGTATTCTTTTTAAGGATCTACAATGCTACAACCTTTCTCTATTGAAGGCTTTACTGCACACTAAGTAGATATGTTAGCTTACATAATCAGGCTTATTTTGTTATCATCAAAAACAGTTAGGGTTCAACAATTATTGTTCATATAATGACTTTTAGCAAATTTAATCATGATTTATAATAGGTAAAATTATTGTAACAATAATATTAATTGTATTGAATAAATGATGATTGAAAATAAGTAAAATTATAAATTGTATTGAATAAATGATGATTGAAAATAAGTAAAATTATAAATTGTATTGAATAAAAGATAAATTTAGTTTATAATATTCTCGGGTCATTCGGGTTAACTTCTCAGGTTATTCGGGTTTCGGGTGATACGGGTCTTGGATCAATCGGGTTACGAGTCATTCGGGTTTCGGGTAATCTGGGTTACGGGTCATTCGGGTCATGGGTCATTTGGGTTGCGGATCATTCGGGTCTCGGGTCGGGCGGGTTCGGGTCGTTTACTTTTCCTGATTAAATCGGATTGGCAGGTTCGGGTTAGCTTTTGACAGCTCTAGCGGTGTATCAAATAATAATTCATATTTAATATTAAATCTATTCTTTAAGTAAGTATTTGATATTCTTTTCAAGATCACCATGGTGATCTAATAACATGGTGATCTTATTACTACATTAATTCTATCACTGTTGATTTAAAATTACCATGTTTGGAATAGTTTAAATTAATCACCCATGAGTAAAGATTACCATATCTTGTAATAAATAAATAAATAAATAAAGATATGCATAGTTGGTGTGATTTGAAAATTAATATATAATTGAATAAAATAACCAAAATAACCATATATTTGAAAATTTATATCATTTATAGGATGCTTTCCTATTTTCTTATATAAATTAGTTAATCAATAATTAAAAATTTAATATATTTATTTTTTTCTAAATTGATTTTTATAAATTTTTATTTAAATAATTTGTTAAAAAAAGGAAAGAGAATGACTTATCAAATGCAAATAAAATTGTTATTGGAATAAAGATGGCATAAATAACCAAGGAAAATAATTAAATATAGGTAACCAACTAATTTTTAAAATGAATAATAACTTATTATAATTTATTATGAAATAATTATTAGTATTAATTTAGAAGAAAACAAAATTTTAAATATAAATATAGAAAGGATAAAGTTGTCCACAATTTATTTTTTCTATCATTGTAGCTCGGTGAAAAAACTTTTCCATACTTTTGGATGGTAATCACATCACCCTCTAAGGGGGTGATCTAATCACTCTCAGTGATGTTAGATCACTGCTTTAACTTTGAACCAAACATAGTGATCTAATCACTAAGCATAGATCACCCTCCATTTTGAGGTGATCACCCCATACTAAACACATACTAAGGGGACAAGTATCAACCCTTTAAGCCCGCACATGCAATCTGCTAAATTCCACTGACGGTGAATATGATAATTTTCCATTTAATATTCAAAGCTATTCCATAAAGCAACACATGTCAACCCTTCATCCCCACATGTATAGTCTATCAAACTCTACTAACGGTGTATTGCATAATTTTTCCTTTTATTATTAGATAGATTATGGAAATGTTTTAATTTTTATTATTAAATAAAGAGTTATTATTTAGTACACCGTCAGTGTAATTTTTGGACTCGATAAGCTGGTTAAAAGGTTGATAAGTGTCCCATTTTAGAATTAATTAAAATTTTTATATTTCAATATAGTTTCTAAGGGGACACATGTCACCCTTCTAGACTCGTACGTGCAATCTGCTAAACTCCACTGACGGTAAACTCTTAAATAAGTCATAAATTCTTAAATAAAATGTATATTATTTTAATTTTAAAAATATTAAATATAAACTAGCTTGTACAAGCCATAATCATTTCTTTAAAAATATGAAACCTTAATCATTTATCTTTATATTATATAATTCTAAACTTCAAAAACCTTGACCTGAAATATCTAAATTACCCTTTTTAATTTTAGAATTTTAGTCTTTCTTTGAAGGGTAAACATGTATTTTTATTTCATAAAAAACTATTAAGTTTATTGGTTAATAAGTAATTTACTTCTTCTTAAACTTTTATTTAACTTTAACTTTTAAATTTTAATTGGTGGGAACTTTTATTTAACTTTAACAAATGAAAAAATGGTAATTCGTAATTCATAATACTTTTACATATCAAAAGAAAAAATTACATAAATCTTTTAAATTTTTTTAGGTTAAAATTGGAAAGGAGAAATTCGTATTAATTACGTTGATGAGTATTTAATTAACTTTAATTAAAAATTTTGGGAGAATTTTAAAAAGGGGCAGTGTAGTGTAAATATTTTGAATTTACTACCATAACAAACATTAATTATTAGAAGGAAATCAAATAGTAGAAAATTATTAAAAAGGATATTGTATTGACTGTTTTAACCTTCTTATTTGAATTATCAAATTTTAAGTATTAAAGAGAGAAAGAGTGGACTAGGAGCCGAAAGAATGAGATAAAGAAAAGACACTACCATTGACAACATGAAAAAGCTATAAATTCCCATAAAGAGATAGACAAAAAAAGGTTGCTACAAATAGCAACTAAGCCAACAACAACAATTGATAAATAAATGGCTAGATTTGGTCTTGGTACACATTGCCAAAGGTTTGGGGTGAAGTCAATGACGAATAAGGATCGGTCAGCTTGCATTACTAGTGTTACTGTCAAGGAGTAAAGGAAAGAATAAAAAAAGAAGAAAACAAAAAAAATTAAAGGGTAATATTGTATTTATAACTTCTGGTGAGTAATTTATAAAATTTTAACAATGGTACCAAACTCATAATATTCTCAATACATTACCCTTTTTTAAAATTTTCCCACAAGTCACTCACTTTTGATTTTTTATATAGGGTCTTTGTCTTTCTACTTTTTTGCTTCAATTTAGTCATACTTTTTTGTTTCTATTTGGCCAATTAAGAGAGTAAGATTTTTTTTATACAATAGAGTAAAAGTCCATTTTTTAAAATTAAAAATTAGAACGAATGAAATTATCAATTAAGTATAATCCGTCAAAAATAAAAAAGAAAAGAAAACCTTAGTCATCTTAGGAAAACCGATTATTAATTAAAATAATTTAAGTATATTCTTAACTGGAATTTTTTTTAAAAAAAAGTTTAATAAGTTTGATATAATTTAGATATTATTAAATTTCTTAGAGTTTAAAGTTTAATCGGTTGTACTATACAATTTAGTTGATTCCTATGAATTAAGCATGTTAAGCAATATTATTTTAGGGTCATATTCATATATTTGTTTAAATTTGTCAATGAGTTGTCTTTCTTCTCCACAAAGATTCCTTTCATTTGTTTTTGCACTAATTAAATCAAAGCATCATTATCTTTATATTTTAATTATGTATAGTGAAAGATCATGAAAAAAAGGAAAAAACTATTACATATGGAACTTAAAAAATTTGTTAATAAAATTGTAACTCACAATAATTAGATTATTAGAACCTTGAATGTATTATGGGTGATTTCTTTTGTAGTTTTACTGTTTTAGTACTCATTTATAGTTTTAATTGTCTACAATTTTTTATTTTTAATTAAAGCGAAGTTGGTATTTTCAATAATATAACATGTTAACATAAGGGGAGATTATAAATTAGAGGAATTAGAACTTTGGTCTTAATTTTGATTTGGGACTTTGGATAGTACATGGAAGAGACATTATTATTGGGAAGTGAGCCTTTAGAATTTGGATGTATATCTAAAAGACAAAATTATTTATTTTTACCTTTGTATTCCTATTTTACATTACCCAATCTTTTTTTCCCCTACTTTACCTTAATATGCTTGAATTATTTGATCCAAAATGATTCAAAGATATTAAAATTCCTCAAGTAATCAACCGGATATCTACAATACCAATACCAATTTTGCCTTTTGCTTCTCTATAAGGATTTTATCGACTATGTTTCTCAATATAGGGCACTTCTTTGATTATAGTTTATCTTTTTAAGTAACCATAAATAAGAAATTTGATAATCAAAGTGACTAGCTAAGACTGTAAGATTATTGAATTGGTAGATAGTACTATATATTTTATATAATCATTATAGTTTTTCTTAACTTTAGATTAAAAAAATTGGAACCCTTCACCAATATTAATAATGAAGGTTTACTGATGTTACTAAGCATGTAAATTATTGAATGTGTTGATAGCATCATTATTGTTTTGATAACCTTCAAAACTTTTTTAGTAACCATAATTAGATACGAAAATTAGTAATCTTTATTATTGATAAACGTTCATTAAAATTACAATTGCTAAGGATTTAAAGTTATTGAATTTGTAGCTTATATATATATATATATATATATATATATAATCATATAATGAAATCGGTAACTCTTATGACGAAAATGTTACTAAAAATTAGAAAGGATGAAAGGTTACTTATTTCTTTATAGCAATTAGTTGGTAAATAATATATTTATAGATAACCATTGCAACTTCTTTTAGTAAGTTTAGATTAAAGAATTGGTAAACTTCATTATTCGTGAAGGTCACTTAAGTCGCTAAAAAAACTAAGTTTTCTTAATTTGTTAATAGCATTATCACATGTTTAACAACGTTTAAAACTTTTTGACTAACCTTAGATAAGAAAATTGAAAACTTTCATTATTATTGATGAAACCTACTAAAATTACTAAGGATGTAAAGTATTAATTAAGAATGTAAGGTTGCAAAATTTGCCGATAGCTTTTTGATCATTTATTAAAAAAAAAACTTTTGTAATAACATTATATATATAAGAAAATTGGTAACATTTATTAGTAATAAAAGATTATTAATATTGCTAGACATATAAAGTACTTGAATATGTTGATAGCATCATGCCTTTTTTTTATAACCTTTATAGCCTTTATAAAAATTTTAGATAAAAAAATTGATGACCAAAAAGTAAGGATATAAGGTTGGTGTAGATAGCACTATAACCATTTTGATAGCATTTAAAAATGTTTTTGTAACTTTTAAGTAAAAATATTGGTAATATTCAATTTTACAAAAAAAAAAGTTACTACTAAGTTTGTGGAAATCGTTATAGCTATTTTGATAACTTTTATAACTTCTTAACAACTTTAGATTACAAGATTGGAAATTAAGATATTAGGTTATTGAATTTGTTGATAGGATCATAGCTTTTTTGATTACCTAATTTCACTTATTTTATATAAGAAAATTGATTATTCATCTTTTTCTTTTTTTTTCTTTTTTTTATGATAAGCTACTTAATTTACCAAGGATTTAAGGTTGCTGAACTTTTTAAAAAGAATACTCTATCTTTTTTTCATAACCTGTATATATAATATTTTTGGTTATTTGAGACATTAGATAAGAGAATTAACACCCGTCATTATTTACAAAATGCTTCTTTACAAGGCTATAAGATTACTTAATTTGTTGATAATATCATAACTTCTTTGATAACTAAAATAGTCTTTTTTTTAATATAACTTTTGATAAGAAAACCAATAGCCTCTTTATTGATGAAATGTATATAATTTTATTAAGGATTCATATCATTATTAAATTTGTTGATAGCATCTCAATTTTTTGATAGCCTTTACAGTTTTTTAATAATCTTATATAAGAAAATTGGTAACTAATGTAAGGTTACAAATTAAATTAGCTAATAGCTAGCAACTAAATATTTTTGTTAACCATTGCAATTTTTTTTAGAAACCTTGAATAAGAAGATCGGGATAACCTTCTTCATTTAAATGAAATCTTACAAAATTTATTGTTTTTGCTACTAAGCTTACAAAACTTATTAAGCATGTAAGGTTACTGATTTTTTTTATTATTATTATAACACCTCTATAGATGTTTGATAACCTCAAATAAAAGATTTGTTACCATTATTATTGACGAAAGGGAACTAACATTTTTAAGGATGTAATGTTATTGAAACTTTTTTTTGCAAGATATTGAAACTATTGATAAAATTATAGCATTTTGTGTAACCTTATATAGTAAAATTGTTAACTTTCTGTTGGGTTGCAAAATCAATACTAGGACCGGACGTAAAGTGTATGGGCTTTAAGGGAAAGCCTAGTATAAATTGGGCTTGTAATTATTTATTTTGTGGGCTTATAGGATGTTTAAGCCTTGGAAGATGATTTGAGTGGTTAATAGTGGTTAATTAAGTGACTTAGTGGCCGGTTAATTTCACTTAAAATGGGGACAAATTAAATGCAATTCACATGCTTAATTAATATCGGATGAGTGGTTAATTAACCACTAATTTGAACACTATAAAAAGAGTTTTTTCTTATGTTGAAAGGGTTGGCAAATTCATCAATGACAAGCCAAATTATCATCATAGTTGGCTAGATTTTAGGAGTAACCCTTAGAATTAGTGTAATCTTGTAACTTAGGAGTAGTTCTTTAACTTAGAATTTCTTTTGAACTCTTGTAATCAAGCATCCGAGATCGTTGAATCTCATTTCCTTTGTAACTTTCTAGTGTCCTCAATAAAATCTTTTGTTCTTGTAGACAATTGAAGTCCATATTTTCATATTCATTCCCCACTCTTGCATATAAGAAACAAGGGTGAGAACCCTTACATTTTTAACATCAAACAACTTGGCACACCTGGTGGGACACTAGGGAAGTTTGTGCAGATCATGTCTCCAAAAACTAGGCATAGTAACAATGAGGAAGAAGATAATTCAACCTCTAATGTGAATGTTAATGAAAATGCTAGAGTTGATGAGAGATCGACTAATGAGGAGGGAGTTACTCCTGCCATGTTGACAAAAGCGATGATGGAACTCATTTCATAAGTGCAGAAAACACAAATGAATACTGATAAAAATGCAGAACAAGTGAGTTTGCTTGTGCAATCACAAAATGCAATGATAGAACAGAATGGACAAAATCATGCTATCTTAACTGATGCAATTAATAATTTGTCTAAACATGTTATATCTATGACTGCTTTGGTACTATACCAGAAGGTCTTAGAGTATCAAATTTAGTTAATGGAAGTTCACAAAATAATGTGACTAGGATAAGCAATGTTAGACCTCCCCTTGGAATAATCATAAAGGAAACTGGTGTTTGTTCAAATCCAATAACAGGAAATGTCATGGATAATATCAATGGAAAATCTGAAAGAATTAGTCCAGATCATAATGCGTTTCCTCAAACAGATAGATTTACTCCAAATCGAGTTAAACCAGTTGAGAAAATTGGTGAAAATCCTAGAATTCCAGTAAATGGTCAAGGTAGTCAGAATAGAAATATTGCAGAGGCTTGGGGGCAAAGTCCACTTAGAAATGATATTAATGTTAGTGGTAACTTTGATCAAAATCAAAATCCTATTAGAAGAGATAATGATTTCCAAAATTTGTTGCGAGATCAAGTCTTAGGAATCCTTCAAGAGCAGTTAGTGCCTGTAGGAAGGGGTGGACAAAGACCTGTGTATAGGAAGCCATATCCAGATTGGATTGATCAATACAATCCATTTCCAAGGGGATATAAAGTTCCTGATTTTTCAGTGTTTTCTGGTGAGTATGGACAATCTACACTGGAACATATTGGTAGATTTAGTATTAGATGTAGTAATGTGAGTGATTATGTTAAACTCAGAATGTTTGGTAATACCCTTACTGTTGCTACATTTAACTGGTTTATAAATTTACCAGCAAATTCTATCCTTAATTGGCATCAAATGGAAACTGAATTTCATGCGCAATTTTATAGGACAGAACCTGAAGTGACTATGGCAGATTTAGCCAAAGTAAAACAAAAACCAAGTGAAAAAGTAGAAGACTTTATTGCTTGATATAGACAGGTCAAGTCTAGGCTTCTGGTGCAATTACCAGAAAGAGAGCATGTTAGTATAGCTAGAAGTGGTTTAGTTCTTGAACTTAGGAAAAAGTTTGGAGATAGGGAATTTGTAGACTTGGCCCAAATGGCATCATGTATCTCTAAGTATGAAAGACTTTTAGAAGAAGATGATGGTAAAAGGAGAGTTCCAAGAGCAACTTATTATGCTCAGAATGAAGTAAATGTTGATTTAGGTTACTATTCTGATGATGATGTTGATATAAATGTTGCTGAGTTAAATTTGAGTAAACCTCATACTTGTGCAACATTAAGAAAGGCATCTCAAAATGAGAATGTTAAAAAGTTAGTTGGAACATTTGACAAAGTTAATAGGCAATTTTCCTTTGACATTACAAAGACTTAATCTTTGATGTATTGTTAAAAGATAAGAAAATAAGCCTAAAGGATGATCATAAAATTCCATCAGAATCTGAAATATAAGATAAAAGATACTGTAAATGGCATAACAATTGGTCACACTCAACTAACAATTGTTTGTCTTTGTGACATTCATTGCAGGATGCCATTGAAGCTGGGAAATTAAAATTCCCTAATGGAGATAAGGCCATGATGATTGATCAGAATCCTTTTCTGCCCGGTGTAACCATTAGCACTTTAACTCTCATGATATCTGAGTTGGAGAAGTCACAGTCTCAAGAGAATGTTAGTTAAGGAAGTTCTAATGGAGAAAAAAGAAATCTTCTGGAGATTTTGAGTAAGTGTGTGGATGCTATGATTGTTCTAAAAAGTGAGCAAGGGATGAATTCAAAAGGAACAGAAGTTAAACAAATGCAAAGACAACAACAGCAGATGTCTTTTGCTGATATTGTGAGAGAAGAGGAGTCCAAAATGGGAGAAAAAAAGTATACCAGTTCATGGTGGAAGAAGATTTCCTAATGAATTTGAGCATGAATTGATAGCAGAAAGAGTACCAATCCCTAGAGAAAGGTATTTCAGGCCTTATCCAAGGTCAGTTCAAAACATTCATGTAGGAAGTGATTACCCTGGAAGAGATTTTAGGGGTGAGTTTCCTCCTAGAAGGAGTTTTGGAAGAGGGAGAGCTATGTTTCCTCAGTTTGTTCAACAAGGACAAGTCAGAATGGTGCAGAATAGCCAAAGGCAAATGGTAGAAGTGGGAGAGCTAGTTGAGAGAAGGGTCCTATCACAATAGCCTTTACCTAGAAGAAATGTGTGGGAAAAGGGTTAATTCTCCACAGAATAGAGAAAAGAAGTCTTTCAAACCACCACCTGATACTCCTACAGATCGATGGTTCTCAAAGTTATATGTTGATCTTCAGGAAATGAGGCTTCATCCGTACGAGGATATGCCTAGGACTCAGAGAAGGAAATGGCAGAAATTCAATCAAGTGGCTAAGCAGAATTACATGCAGATGGCTAAGGATTGGGGCTTGACAGACAGAAATTATGTAGTTCCAAAAGAGGAACCTGATGATGATGAAATGCAAGTAAATGTAGTTCAGATAGAAGAGAAGGTTGATGGGGGTCAAGAAGATAAAAATCCTAGGTTTGATAGAAAGAAGGAAGAGTCTGAAGGAGAATCATCACATTAGGGAAGTTCTAACTTACTTGATAAAGTGTCAGTGAATTATGTTTTGCCTAAATTTTTTTTGGCTTATGAAAAGCATGATATCATTGATGAAATGAGTGAAACTGAAGAAGTGACAATAGAACCAATGACAACATTAACTTTAGAAAATGACATTGATTGGACCTTAGAAGCTAATGTTGCAAAAGAAGAAACAGATGGTGTGAAGATTGAATCAAGTCAACCAAATGAAATCTTGGTAGAGGGTAAACAATTGAAGGTGTCATTTGTGAAACCACCAACTGAACTTACTCAGCATTTGAGACCACTTTATATTTTTGTTATGATGAATGGACTCCTTGTGAAGAAGATTTTGGTGGACATGGAGCTGCTGTGAATGTGATTCCTCACCGGATGCTGGCAAAGTTGAAAGCTGAAAGTACAGAACTGTTGCACTCAGATATAGTCATTTCTGGATTTGATTGTGGTGCTAAAGTTCAGTTGCTGCTTTTTTGTTATTAGTTCTTTAAGTACTTATAATGCATTATTAGGTAGAGATTGGATTCATTCTAATAGTGCAATTCCATCATCATTACATCAGATAGTTTTGTTGTGGAAAGAAAATGGAGAAATTGAGATTGTTCAGGCAGACAACAAGCCATTTGTTGTGAGTGTTGGCTGTTTGGATGCTCAACTTTATTCCAGTAAATATAGTCCTTTGAGAATTGAAGAGGGCTTGAATGGTGAAGCATCTAAAGCTACATCATTGATCAACAACGATGAATGGAATTATCTGTGGAAGCTATAATAGACTCGGTGAGCAGTTCATCAGTAGTCATAGAAGAGATTGTTGATGATGAATAGAGATTTTCACTTGTCATAAAAGAGACTCTAAAGAAAGTTCATGTTTATTCAATTGAGAAAAGTTTGTTCCATGAAGATGAAGAAAATACAAAGTCAGTTTGTATTGTAGATAGTCAAGTTTCCTTATCAGAAGAAAGAGAAAAGGAAGAAGTACATGTTACAGTATAAGATCCTTTGATAGAAGAGAACTTGGGGGCAGATTCTGGTGAATCCAAACCAACCTTTGTAAGTTCATTCTTATCAGAATCTCAACAAAAGCAACTTGTAAGTTTGTTAGTTAAATTTAAAGATTGTTTTGCCTGGGATTATATTGACATGCCTGGATTAAGTAGGGACCTAGTGGAACACAAGTTACCTATTAAAGCAAATATGAAACCTCACAAACAACCTGCTAGGAGAGTGGCACCAGACATTTATCCTAAAATAATAGAAGAAATTGAAAGGTTGTTAAAAGCTGGATTTATTAAGCCTGCTAGGTATGTTGAATGGTTATCTAATATAGTCACAGTAATGAAGAAAAATGGAAAACTTAGAATGTGCATTGATTTTAGAAATTTAAACAATGCTTCACCTAAAGATGAGTATCCCATGCCAATAGCAGACATGGATTGATTCTACTGCTGGAAATGGAGTAATGTCATTTCTAGATGGTTTTTCTGGGTATAATCAACTATTTATAGTTGAGGAAGACATTTCTAAGACTGCATTTAGATGTCCAAGTTCTTTAGGGACCTATGAGTGGGTTGTAATGCCATTTGGATTAAAAAATGCAGGAGCAGCTTATTAGAGAGCTATGAATGCAATTTTTCATGATATGATTGGAAAATATGTAGAAGTCTATATAGATGATATTGTAGTTAAAGCTTTTGATTTTGACGAACATCTTAATAGACTTGAAATGCTATTAAACAGAACTAGATTAAGGGGTTTGAAGTTGAATCCTTTGAAGTGTGCATTTGGAGTCCAAGCTGGTCATTTTCTAGGTTTTCTAGTTCATAGGAAAGGAATAGAAATTGACAAAAATAGAACTAAGGCAATTCTGGATGCAAAAGCTCCAACAAATAAGAAAGAATTGCAAAGTTTTCTTGGACAAATTAATTACTTACACAAGTTTATTTCTAATTGTGCAAGAAAGTTATATGCTTTTACTCCACTGTTGAGACTCAAATCAGAGGAGAATTTTCTCTGGAATGATTTTGAGGAAATCAAATAACTTTTGAGGAAATCAAGAAATATTTGATAAATCCACCTGTGTTGATGCCTCCTAGAAAAGGAGTGACATTTAAATTATATGTAGCTTGTACAGAAAAATCACCTGGTGCATTGTTAGCACAAGATTCAAGTGAAGGAAAAGAACAAGCTGTGTATTATTTAAGTAGAAATATGATAGGTGCTGAGCTGAGATACTCTGCTATTGAAAAATTGTATTTAGCAGTATATTTTGCATGCATGAAACTGAGACATTATCTACTCAATGAACAAGAAGATTTGATTGTAAATGTGATGTTATTAAATATATGGTAAACAAACCTGTGATGGGAAACAAAATTGGAAAATGGGTTCTGGCTTTATTAGAATTCTCTTTAAACTTTGTTCCTCAAAAGGCTGTGAAAGGTCAAGCGTTAGCTGACTTCTTAGCTGATCATCCTTGTCAAATGACATTGCCTGAATTGGATGAAGTTTTGTTGGTCGAACCAGTTCCATGGATTCTGGAGTTTGATGGTTCAAAGACTGAACTGGGGGCAGGAGCTGGAGTAGTTTTAATTTCTCCATCAGGAAAAGTGTTTAAATTCTCTTTTTCCTTGTTATTTAAATGTTCAAATAATCAGGCTGAATATGAAGCTTTAATTGCTGGATTAGAGTTATTGGTAGAGCTTAAAGCTTATTCAGTATTGGTTAAAGGAGATTCACGGCTAGTTATTGGAAAGTTATCTGGTATTTATCAATGTATTAGTCCTGTAATGCATTCTTATTATAAAATAGCTCAAAATTTGTTAAATCAATTTAATGAGACTAAGTTTGAGTTTATCTATAGAGAAGAAAATTCTCCTGTGAATGATTTAGCACAAGTTGGATCAGGATATAAGAAACTAGATTTGATTGAATTCAGACCTCAACCATTAGATTCTGTTTTGACTAGAATTTGTGAAGAGAATCAAGTTTCTGAAATAACAACAACAAATAGTTCAAAAGATTGGAGAACACCTATTAAGCAGTACTTGGAAAAACCTGACAGTAAAGCTGATAAGATAATCAAAGTTAGAGCTATGCAGTATTGTTTAGTAAAAGATGAGTTGTTCAAAAGAGGGACAGATGGGGTTCTTTTGAAATGTATAGATGATAAAGATTCAATGAGAGTTTTGGGTGAGGTTCATGAAGGAATGTGTGGATCACATCAAGTAGGAAAGAAAATGATGTGGTTGGTGAAGAGATATGGTTATTATTGGCCAATTATGGGAAAAGATTGCCATAGGTATGCAAAATGTTGTCAAGCTTGTCAAAAACATGGACCAATTCAGAGAGTTCCTGTTTCGGAAATGAAATATATTTTGAAGTGTTGGCCCTTTAGAGGTTGGGCAATGGATATTATTGGTGCAGTTACACTAAAGCCTACAAATTCAGACAAGTTTATCCTGGTAGCTATTGATTATTTCATAAAATGGACTGAAGCAACATCTTACAAATCAATAGATACAAATGATGTAATAGAGTTCATTAAAAATAAAATCTTGTTTAGATTTGGAATACAAGAAACAATTACCACAGATCAGGCAACAATTTTTGGAGATATTCTAAAAGAGTATTTGTCTGCATTTGGTATTAAGCCGGTACATTCAATACCATATTTTGCTCAAGCAAACGGTCAAGTTGAGTCATCAAATAAAATCATAAAACAAATTCTTGAGAAAATGATTACAAATGAACCAAACAAATGGCCAGAATTATTGCCAGAAACCTTATGGGCTTTTGGGACATCTAAAAGGACCGCAACAGACACAGCTCCTTATGCTTTAGTTTTTGGGCATGATGCTGTATTACCAGTTGAAATCAATGTAAAATCTTTGAGAATTCAAATTCAAAATGAGCTACTACCATAAGAATATGTGGAGTTAATGCATTTGGAAAAGATGAATCCGGATGAGACAAGGATTCAGGCCTTGGAAAGTATGCAAAAACAGAAAGTACAAGTTGCACAATCATATAATAAAAAGTTGAAACCTAAGTCATTTAAAAATGGTGATTTGGTTTGGTAAACAGTATTGCCATTAAGAGTTAATGATCCTAAATATGGTAAATGGTCTCCTAATTGGGAGGGTCCTTTTCAAGTCAATAAGGTACTTGGGGGAAATGCTTATCATTTACAAGACTTGGATGGAACTGATCATCCTAGGAATATAAATGGTAAATATCTCAAGTTATATGTCCCAAGTGTGTGGGATAATTTTGGAGAAGAATAACTGTAAATAAAATTTGATACACAAGGAAATTGTGGTCAAAAGACTTATAAATTCATACAAGAAAGTTGTAATTTTAACAATATCATTCAGGACACAACAAAATATAAGCTTCGATTCAAAGACAAAACAAAGAGATGAATTCCAGCATAGAGAAAATCTATCAAGTCAAATGTGGCACCATGACAGCCGTATCCCTCTCGTCTTCTTCTTCAATCATCATTTCCTGTTTCCAATCAAAATAAGAATAATCAAGTATGATTCATTGAGTTGAGAGTGAAAAGCTTAAAGAAGAAGTTAAAACTAATACTTCATTTTCAAAATCAGGATGCTCAGGGGTAGGAGGACTCTGTGGTTCAGGTTCTTCAGGAAGATTGAATAGTGGGTGCTGTGGAGGACTTCCAGTCTTCAAGATAAAATTTGTTACAGGAATAACATTGTTGTTCAGGTCAGTATCTTCCATTAGAGCAAGTGATTTAGTATTCTGAAATGAGTAGATAAGAATCACATGTTTAGTCAGAATAATATATTCAGTTTTGATAAATAAAAAGAGTAGTGATTACTTACAGCTGAAATCAGGCAGTTGGAAAGAATTTGTTCAATGGATTGTTTCCTGAAGAAGGAGAGACCAGCTTGGTTCCACCAAAAAGAAAAGTTTGGATGAACTCCAACAGAAGGCTTGAAGGGAAAAAATGTTCTTCTGATACAAGAAGTCATAGATGCATTGACAGAACGGATTGCATCCATTTCCCATGGTTCCCTAATGTTTTTTACCAGAGAAAATCCAGAATTTGCAGTAAAGAAACTAGGCACAGGAATTCCTTGTTGCATCCCAAATTGCCTTAAGGCAAATTGAGGAGAGTAAGTAACAGAGAATAGGAAGGAGGTAATGATCCATGCCTATGGCAGCCAATTAAGTTTTTGGGACTTAAAAAAGAAGTCCAAGCATTAAGGACTGAGAAGAAATCAGGATGATTATCATCAATTTGTCTATTGGAAGAAATGAAGAGTGGTTTATGTTTGTCATTAAGATGCTCATAAGGGATCAAGAAATCAGGAGTGGTAGTTTAAAAGTATGCAAATATTTAATGGCACTAGTGAAGGAGGGAAAAGTAGGATTAGCAAACAAATGACCCCTCAAAGTATGGCTATCAAAAACAAGAGAATGAAGCCTATAATTCTGGTTCGAATGATGGAAATATAGTGTGAACCAAACTTGAAATAGCCATAATGGCCCTTCACATTTGGATGTACCCCTACCTATTCTATCAACTAGGGTGTTCATACCCTAATAGGCATAAGCCAAGATCAGTGGAGGGAAATCTACCATTTTCCCTTGTGCTAATTGTTCGGCTAAAGGAACAAAGTCAGAACTTGACTGAATTGGAATACAGAAAATAAATTTGCATAAACAATATAATAGAAATGTAATATGTTCAAATTCTCCAATTTCAGTCTCTGACACACAAAATTGGCATTTGAAGGAACGAAAAGAATGACAAAATGACTTCATAGGAAAATTTGAAGTAGAAGGATTGAAAAACTCCTGATGTCCAGATTCAAATAAAGAGTTCTTGAAGCCTGTGAGTACTACAATGTCTCTAATGGTTAGGGTCATCCCTCCAAAAGGAAAGATAAAAAGATTATACTGAGGTGACCAAAACAGAGGCAAAGTAGCAAGGATATGATGATCAGGTTTAGGAATTGAATTACATAATTCAAGCATGGAAAGAATTCCTAGTTTACACCAAGAAGCTGAAAAGTGAGGGCAAAGTTTGAGATACCATTGTTTGAAGTCAGTACCAAAGAATGACCATTCTTGAATTGGAAAATCATGAGGATCTCCACAGAATGTCTCGAGAATTGCCACACCAGGAGTATGTATCAAGATATCTTGATTTTGCGGCAATGGTAACCATGTTTCCATAGAATTGGCATTCGGAGAGTTTGGTCCTGATGTAGTAATTCCATCTAGGCGTGACATGCAAGGCATGAAACCTTTCATTGAACGAATTCTGAGGCTAGGATATGGGTAAAATTCAGAATGTCTTGTGATTGAATTGAGAAGTGGAACAACCATAGTTGATAATCAAGAAGTTATTTCTTGCTTGTTGATTGAAAAGAGATAAAATTTGAAGTAGATAGGTTTCTCAGTGATCAAAGAGGAGTTAATTAAAAGGAAACCACGTTCAAGAAGACTTTGAATTAGTGGGAAGTTAATTGGCATTAACTGACAGTTAAGAGAAGTCTAAGGGTTTTGAAGCCGTTGTTAGTTTTGGGAAAGTAAAACTTCAAATGGGCAAATGAATTTAATAGGTAATAAAATCAAATAATGATGTCATAAATCAATATTTGATTTGGGGGAAATTGTTGGGTTACAAAATCAATACTAGGACCGGGCCTAAAGTGTATGGGCTTTGAGGGACTAAGCCTAGTATAAATTGGGCTTGCAATTATTTATTTTGTGGGCTTATAAGATGTTTAAGCCTTGGAAGATAATTTGAGTGGTTAATAGTGGTTAATTAAGTGACTTAGTAGCCGGTTAATTCCACTTAAAATGGGGACAAATTAAATGCAATTCACATGCTAAATTAAATTCGGATGAGTGGTTAATTAACCACTAATTTTTTTTGGAGAAAATTAATTAACCACTAATTTGAACACTATAAATAAGAGTTTTTCTTATGTTGAAAGGGTTGATAAATTCATCAATGACAAGAAGTCAAATTATCATCATAGTTGGCTAGATTTTTAGGAGTAACCCTTAGAATTAGTGTAATCTTCTAACTTAGGAGTAGTTCTTTAACTTAGAATTTCTTTTGAACTCTTGTAATCAAGCATCCGAGATCATTGAATCTCATTTTCTTTGTAACTTTCTAGTGTCCTCAATAAAATCCTTTGTTATTGTAGACAATTGAAGTCCATATTTTCATATTAATTCCCCACTCTTGCATAGAAGAAACAAGGGTGAGAACCCTTACATTTTTAGCATCAAACACTTTCACTGTTGTACATTTACTATAATTACTAAAAAAGTAAGTTTATGGAGTTTGTTGATACTATTTATTATCTACATATTCAATTCATTTCACCTATAAGATTGGTTGAAAAAAAGTTTTGTTTTAAATTTTTGTTTTGTAAATGAAGTGGGGAGATTAAGGGGAAAAATGTCATAACCTTCATTATAGATCAAAGGGTACTAAATTACATGGGTTTAAGGTTATTGAATTACTAAGGATAAAATATGTAAACTTATTGAATCTGTTATTAGTACTATAATTTCTTTTTTCAATAAATTTTGATTAGGGAATTGATCATAATATTTACTAGATGATGAAGACGAACTTTGTTGGACTTATAAAATACCACCGACAAAAGGATTGAAGTAGAGGAAGGTTAGAATAAGAACTTTATTTTCATAGACTATTAAGTATATACTATTTATTATACACTTATCACTAGGTTTAGTCCCAATTATAAAAATATTTGTATTTTAAGGGTAAATCTTAAATTTTAAAACGCATTATCATAGGGTTTTAGAAAAAAAATATAAATCATCTATTAAAATTTGTCATGACCTAAAAAAATATTAATTATGTTTTATTCCCAAATATATATTAATCCAAATATATATTAAAGGGTAATTTTGTCATGTAAATTATTATTTACATGAATAATTATTACACCAAAAGTCAAAAAGTTTTTTTTTTTAATTATTACACCTCAAAAGGTGTTTTATGTGGGTTTAACTGGTGCACCCATGCACCACTTAGCTCGACCCAGAAATACTTATTTCATTTGGATTTGTATCTATTTTTATTTTATATGATTTAGAAAAATAAATTTTTCATGTTATATTACAAACTAATATATTATTTATTATATATATATACTACATATTATTTGAATAAATATATGGAAATTACTAAAAGATCCCTTCCCCGGATTAATGAGGAGCGCGAGAACTAATTTTTTTTCGTCTTTTCCCACTTGGTCGATTACTTAAATGCCCTAAGTTTTGATTCTTCAGGTGATTAAATAACTAGAATTTTTGGTCATTTTTCAATTGACTTTAATAGAGTAGTGGAATTTCTAAAAGGTCCATACCCCGAATTAATGATGAGCTGTGTGGAATTACAAAAAGATCCCTACCCCGGATTAATGATGAGCTGGATAAGTAATCTTTTTCGTCTTTACCTACCTGCAGATTACTTAAATGTCCTAACTTTTTATTCTTGAGGGGATTAAATATCTAAACTTTTTGGTCATTTCTCAATTGACAAATGACTCAAAAAGTTTCATGTCAATTCCACAAGTGCTGCATTTATTGACTTTGGTTTTCCCCCCTCGATTATTTTTACAAAAATCTGTATCTTAAAAAAGGAAATAGAAAAATCCCAATAAACACGTCAAAGCACTGTCTCCATTCAAGAAGTTATCCGATAGAGAAGGCTCCATAGTCTAAACTTAAAGTTTAAAGTTTAAACTCTAAATTCATTTACTATAGAAATTAGTTTGGAGTTTAAACCAACAATAGAACTTATATTTTATATTTTAATTGAATATATATATAATATATAATAAATGAAGAATTAGTTTATATATATATATATTATTATATATAAATGAATTAGTTTCAAATTATACCAACTATATGCATCCCTGGAATCCGTTTTTATTTATGCATATATAACGGTAGAACTTATACTTTAATTGAATATATATATATATATAATATAAATGAAGAAAGAATTAGTTTATATATATATATATATATATATATATCTACATATTATTTGAATAAACATGTGGAATTACTAAAAGATCCCCACCCCGGATTAATGAGGAGCGAGAGAACTAAATTTTTTTCGTCTTTTCCCACTTGGCAGATTACTTAAATGTCCTAATTTTTGATTCTTGAGGGGATTAAATAACTAGACTTTTTGGTCATTTCTCAATTGATTTTAATAGAGTAGTGGAATTAGTAAAAGATCCCTACCAAGGCTTGCTTTTGGAGTTAGAGAACTTCTTTTTTTTCGTCTTTTCCAATTTGGCAGATTACTTAAATGTCCTAACTTTTGATTCTTGAGGGGATTAAATAAGTAATCTTTTTGGTCGTTTCTCAATGGACTTGAATAGAGTAGTGGAATTAATAAAATATCTCCATCAAGGATTGATGATGAGCTAGAGAACTAATCTTTTTCTTCTTTACCTACTTGGCAGATTACTTAAATGTCCTAACTTTTGATTCTTGAGGGGATTAAATAACTAAACTTTTTGGTCATTTCTCAATTGACAAATGACTCAAAAAGTTGCATGTCATATTCTTTTACTTCCTTCTTTCCCCTTAGTTTTTGGTAATCACAAGATTTCTTGAATCAGATTTAGTTAATTGCACCCTCCCATTTGTCAATTCCACAAGTGCTGCATTTATTGATTTTTTTCCCGTCAATTATTTCTTGAAAAATCTGTACCTTAAAAAAGGAAATAAAACAATCTCAATAAACACGTCAAAGCACTGTCTCCATTTTAAATTTACGGCGAAAATCTTTTAATATATGCATGGTGATAAGTAACGATTCTAAAAAAAGAACGCATGTAGCGCCAGTACGGGCCAATCAACTTGTTTATATTATTTTAACTCTTATATTTTATAAATCATTACCATACATACATCACGTATTTAATAGTTTTAAAATATGGATGTATATTGGACAAAATTATAAACCCAATTTTCAAGTTATGCCCGGCTTGGACAAGCATGAATACTAAACCTAGACCCGGCCATGAACACACCTCTAGGGAAGTGGTGCGGAAGTGATAGTTTTACAGTTATATTATTGACTTGGTTCATGTTAAGACTATAAATCACAGGCTAAAGGAGGGTATCCCCCAATCTATGTTATTTTTTTGGTCAAAGCCGAAATACAATAAACCCAATCTATGTTATTGCTAGCTATATAGTGTATCTATATATAGGGTATAAGCAGATAGGAAATATGTCGGATTGTCTGTTGAATCCTTTATAAGAACCATAAAAAAGGATGTGCCTAGCATTTGTTTAAGATCCTTGCATCAATCACTCGAACCTCTTGTTAGTATACACACTCCTATATGTATTATAATTTTAATTGCTTAATTTGGGTGGTGTTGGAGAACAAAAATATGCCCACTAAAGAGTAATAATATCAATATATACTTGGAAATTTGTAAAATAAAAGCACTTAATCGATCAAGTTGTCCTTAATTATTAACATTTTTTACACTTCCTCCTTTGCGGTTTACATCCAAAAATAGAAGAATAAAGAAAAGTTCTCATTTGAAAGATGAGTTACAACATAATCATTCTTGAGCCATTTCAAGATTAATTTGACAGCCTCATTTGCCTACTACGTTACATATATATGACAAGAGTTGCCTAATAATTTATGAAAAAGCTTCTTAATTAAAACGGCTCCCAAATTTTATATTATGGGTGGGGCTTTTTTCTTTTCTTTTTTCAGGAAAAAAAGAGAGAGAGAGAAAATAAAAAATTTAAATATTGTTAGAAGATCATCATCAAATGCTATTACTCCATGTTTCTACCTATATTTTCAGTTTCGATTAAGTTATTTTGTTGCGATTGGATACTAGTACTTACTGCTTAGGGGTCGTTTGGTTCGCGGCATAGGATATACTCACGTTTTCGGAGATACCGAGTATCTCATTTGGACAAGTGAAATGATTGTCCGTATTGTGGTCATTTATGATTCCCACGTTTGTTTTGCTAAAAATATACCCAGAAATGTCAATTAACCGCATTTGGTTCGCGTTTCAAAAATAGTGGGTATGTCTGTTAATTTTCAGAAATATTTTCGTAAAAGGCCATTTAAGTGGGATGACTAGCTTGAGCGGCCCACGTGGTCATCTCAGATACCCATGTTTCAATTGGTCATCATATTACCACCCCCGTTTGGCTATCTGATCACGTGAGGGTATATCTCATAATCCACGAGATGACCACCAAACATAGCCATATTTTCGGATTATCGTCACATACCTGCCCATTTCTCAAGATGGCACCGAACTAAACGGTCCCTAAGACTTGGCGAATACCAACCATCTTCAAGCGTGGGTTGGATTTGAGCTTAATTAATTGTAAGCACGAGTTAAATATGGAAAGTAGGAACCAATCTTTTAATATGACTAAAATAATTTCAATATTAATATATACGAGATGGATAGCCCACGCTGACGCGTCAGGCTTCTTTTTATTTTATTTCTTTTTTTTCGTATTAGCTTTCGCCTTTGTGAATGAAAACAAAAGAAAGATGAATGAAAACAAAACAAAGGAGTCTCTCATTATGATCTGAATTTCATTTCTATGGGTTACATCTTTTTTCTTTAATTTCCTTTTTATTCTTATTCTTATTAGATTAGATATTAGATATTAGACCTCCAAGTAATATCCTATATAATAACCATAATAAGATAACTAAAAAAAATCAAATTGAATTGAATTTATTCATT